>JAVQJF010115230.1:0-39299 GCA_036023855.1 Gadopsis marmoratus
AAGCTTCTGGATGCCCCCCCCCCCCCACCCCACATTAACTATTCACACGTCTTTTAGAAGGATCAGATGACTGGACTCCCAAGTTTGGCCTCGATTATTGTTGCAGTGACGACAAACAAGACTCTAAAGGAAAAAAACAAATTCTATTTGGAAGTTTCAGCAAAGACGAAATCACACATGAAACCCTGAGCCGAGCTCCGCGGTACCTGCCGCGCTGCGTGGCCGTTTGACTCCGCAGCATCCGGTTAATGCAGAGCTGCGTTCAGACGACGCACAGCTGCGGGCTGATGCGCGGAAACGGCCACGGCGGCGTTTGTCGTCACATCTGACAGCGAGGCAGATTCCTGCGAATACGGGCGGCCGTTACGGCGCGTACAACAACCACGAACTTACAGTGACACCAGCCCAGGTGGCAGCACCAGTGCAGCTTGAAGCACTTCCCGTGGCTGTGCGTCGCGCAGAGGGAGAGTCCGTCGCACGGCAGGAAGTCCGGTCTCCCCGCGCAGCTCTTGGCCAAAGCCTGCGCCTCGTCCAACTTCTCGCTCTTCGGACACTTCTGTGCTCCCGAGGCGGCCATGCCAACATTTCCTGGATCCAGCCAATTAAAAAATTAGAGAGAATAACCGCGCACACCGTCGTCCGAGCGAACTACAACATGGGGGGGGGGGGGGTTCAGAGGCGAGGTTTTACAGTCCACGTCGCCCAGGAAGCTTTTCAACTGGAAGGCAGACGCTGACTCTCTGCGTCCAAAGCATCTGGGTCAGCAGCGCTCAGACAAAGGCTGGAAACTGGTCCTGTAGAAGCAGCAGGGCGTCAGTTAGCTGGGTGTAATTTCATATCCAACGCCTCCCATGGTCGCGATCCACACGTCCTCCCGTCGCGTCGGGAAGCTCCTCTGTGCGCTGCTGACGCGCATCTGAACTTCAACACACAACGGGAGGAGTCCACCAACACACAGCTGCAAACACACATCCACCAACACACAGCTGCAAACACACATCCACCAACACACAGCTGCAAACACACATGCACCAACACAAAGCTGCAAACACACATGCACCAACATCCACCAACACACAGCTGCAAACACACATCCACCAACACACAGCTGCAAACACACATCCACCAACACAAAGCTGCAAACACACAGCTGCTCTGCACACTTCAACCAGTCTCTAAAAACTTCAAAACACCAGGGTCTGGATCTGGAATAAATCAATCATCCAATCCTACTTAAAGATACATATTCAACACTTTATGAATATCTGATCATTATATAATCTTGGTAATATTTCACAGAAACATAAGATTCTACATTTGAATCATGCGTATAAACCGCTCATTAAACAAAGAAAGCTTCAGAATAGTTGCAGACAAAATGGGAGAATCCAACCAGCTGCCTTCAGCCACTAGATGGCAAACCCAACATCTGCACGTTGCATGGGCGTGAGATTTCTTTGGGAATGAGCCATCGATTTCTATAAAAGCAGTTTAGTGCTGTGTGTCTCCCCCAGCACTCCTCTGTCACCGCTGCAGCTGGGTCAGCAGAAAAACAGAAACCGGAGACACACACCATGTGAAGGACAGCTTTCTTTGTTTTTCCTCCTCCAGAGAAGAATGTTGTTCTGATGAAAACAAAGCCAGTCAAATGCTGCTAACAGTTACCTAAATATACTGAGGGTTAGAATAACATGCCAAACGATACCTAAAGTTAGTACTGTACAAGCTTCACAGAAATAGGACCAAAATAAATCTATATTGTCTTTATTGAGGCATCAGATGGCAGATTTGTATAATTGCATACAAAAGGTGTACCAAAATGTATTCTCATGATTAATATTCAAACAAGCCTAATATAAGAAAATCAATTAAACCATCTCTTTAGCATGCAAATGTTGCAAATGATTCATTACATTTTCTTACCAGTTACCAGTTTATTAGATAGATCTGCGCAATCTAATTAATTCCAATACATCAGCCCTGCAATACATCTAAATGTTGTAAAGCTTGTCAAATTCAATTCCGTTGCCTCTATGTTAGAGAGGGGTTTCATTCAGCTCAGTTATAGTAGTTGCAGTATAATGAAAGGTGTTTCTAGTATTTTGACCACCTGCATTGGCGCGCACGAGGGTGAACAAATAATAGAAACAATAATACAATCAATATTTTGCAAGTTAAATCAACATCTCTTTCAGAAAAACTCTAAGCTTCACAAAGACAGGATTTATTTATTTATATATACAGTATATGTGTATAGTATATATTATATATATATAAGAGATTAAAGCTGGCTGTGGACGTTTGAGATTTAAAGCTGGCTGTGGTGTTTCTTGATGACCTCCCTCCACCTGTGGACAGGTGGGCTGCCACTGGCCACCAGCCTCCTGAGCAGGCTGCAGGGTTGCAGGTAAGGCACATCAGGATGAGCCTGGTAGTAGTGGTCCAGCCTCTCCAGGACCTTCGCCAGCCCCACCAGGCTGGCGTAGAACATGGGCCCACCACGGTGCCTGGGCCAGCCATAGCCAAACACATAGATGATATCGATGTCTTCGGGTCCTGCAGCTATTCCATCCTCCAGGATGCGGAAGCCCTCGTTGATCAGGGTATACAGGCAGCGCTCCAGCACCTCCTGGTGGTCAATGTGGCGTGTCACAAGGCCTTGCCGGGCTCGGTACTCTTCCAGAAAGCTGTGTAGCCAAGGGTCAGACCTGGCAACCCGACTGCCGGGTTTGTCATACTGGTACCATCCCTGGCCTGTTTTTTGGCCAAAGCGTCCCTGCTGACAGAGCAGGTCTCCCAGGGGGCTGTACCTGCGGCCTTGTCGGATTCTAGCTGATTTCCCTGATGCCACGCCAGTCTCCGCCAGCCCGTCTTCCTTCCTGACTCTCCAGCCCACGTCGAGCCCAGACATATCGGACATTCTAAACACACCCATGGCAAAACCAAACTCCTCCAGTGCTCGATCGACCAACTCAGGTGAAGCTCCCTCCTCCAACAGGAAGAACGCTTGTTCAATGTATGGCTTCAGCATGCGGTTCCCCACAAAGCCCCGGCAGTTGCCAACAGCCACACTGACTTTGCCCATTTTCTTTCCCAGTTGCATGGCAGTGGCCACGGCTTGAGGAGAGGACCGTGGCCCATACACCACCTCCAGCAGTTTCATGACGTGGGCCGGGGCAAAGAAGTGCATCCCGACCATCAGCTCCGGGTTGCGGATTTGAGAGGCCAGGTGGTCCACGTCTAGCGCAGAAGTGTTGGTGCACAGGGAAGTGCCTGGTTTACAAATGGCAGACAGCTGCTGGAAGACTTTCGTCTTCAGGGCCATGTCCTCAAACACAGCCTCGATGACCAGGTCGGCGTCTGCCACAGCCTGGATGTTCTGGCTGTAACTGATCCTATCAAGCACAGGAGCCACCCCACGTCTCTTAGCCCCTCGCTCCAACATGCCGGATATTGCCTGCTTTGCTTCCATCAACTGCTTCTCTTGGCTCTCCACGGCGACCACAGACAACCCTGTCTGACACAGGGCCACCGTTATGCCTCTCCCCATGGTGCCGAGACCTTAAGAGGACAAAAGCACATGGTGACTACAAAAAAAACCCTCAGAATAACCAGTCACGCAAAAACATGACATTTTGACAAAGAAAAATTACATTAAGTAAAAACCACAGACATTTCTATATTGTGCACTACACACAATGCTAGACTGGGAGCATGAGGGTTTCCCAAAGCTTGCAATTTTAATGCAAAAGATCCTGAGCTTCACATATCCAGACTGTCATACATCCAATCCTCCCTGCAGGGAATAGAGAGAGTTCATCCATGTACACTCATCTGAATTGTAAGCGAGGGCTTAGTTTCCACAGGCAACGTGTATTTGGAGATGCCACGCAGATAGCTTGATGAGTCAACGTTCTTGTGCTCATTAAAAACTCAGACAAATAAAAATTAAAAGCCCAAAGCTCTTACCAATGACAGCTGCTTTATGTACAGGCCTGGGCTTGCTTGTGTCCCAGCGGGCTCCACTGGGCATGCTCCACCTGCCAACGGCTCTCTGAGCAAAGAAACAGTACTGCAGGGCGCGGGCCTGGCCTGAGGTGAAGAGAGTGGCCATCAGCTCTTTCTCCCGCTCCATGCCCTGACTGTAAGGCAGGGTGGCAGCTGCCCGCACCGCCTGGACACACGCAACTGGCGCTACAGCTCCACGGGCACTCTGACGCACCTTCTGCATCACCCCCTCAAACAGAGCATCCAAGTCAGGCGGGCGTGGACACAGACAAGTGCTTAAACGGCGGGCATCCAGGGACCGACCTGAAATAGAAACATGGAAGAAAGGTGACTCCAGAGGAATAACCTTTTTTCTTGCAGTTCTCTGGCTTTTGCTGCTAGTTAAAAGTTTAAAGTAAATCTATAATTTACTCTGGAATGACATTACTGTACATCTACGCCTGCATAATTTTATTTTGTAAACTGAAAAGTGCTTCCTAGTTTCCATTAGCACCACTTTTTTCCTCCACTTTGTCAGCCAGTTCTCAGTCTTGGTATAATTGGCCACTCAATCACTGGATACTCCAATAGCTTCTAAGAGCAAAGTGATTTGACAGACCATTTCCAAGATAATTGGAGGGACTCTGCCAGTGCACTGTTACAGTTCACCTTGAATAACACCAATCTGAAATGAAAAGCAACAATTTGGTTTAGAGCCTAAAAACCCTACAACACAAGACTTCCTGTCTGCGGTGATTTAAGCCTGTGAGTGTGGGAACAATGAGAGTGAAGAAGAAGGCCACTCTGCTGCAACCTTGTTAAAAGCATCTTAATTCCCATTCCTGTCTCCTCTGACATGATTACATGAGACAGTAGTCAGAATCCTTCACAGCTCCACTGAATTACACTCAGCCGTGGGTCTGGGCCAGAAACTGGGTCACCATGGCAAAGATTAAAGGGACAGCAGCCACATCTGATTGGATACATCCACTTAGTCCAACAATTAACACTTTTGTCTTATTAAGTCAGTATCAATACTTAATAAGAATGAATGGTGAAGGTCATTTCAGGTCAGTCGAATATAAATGTATAAATGTCCACACTAAAATGCCAGTGAGATGCTGCAAGTGACGTGTGATTCTAAGGTACTTCAGGAGGGCATTATTCCAGCAGTTAATCTGTAAACTGGTTGAGCTGTGTCAATGGATTTGTTGCGCAGCGACTGGAAAGCCCAGTCGTCCCGACAGATGTAGTGGGCAGATGTTGCAACAACCGGGGCAAAAAAGTTAATCCCGTCCCCAGCAGAGACTTGACACGTGCGTCAGTTTAAGTGCACAACCTGCCTTTTGCCCAAATACAGCTTAAAATTAAGAGACCACTCCAAATTTTCCATAGCTCATTTTACACAAACACATACCTATAAATAGTAAAACCAGAGAACTGATCATTCTGGAGTGGTCTCTTAATTTTTTCCAGGGCTGTATATTCCCACGCGCCAGCTTTAATGCTGCGTAGTGTTTTATGTTTACATCCATGGATGTGGCAGACAAAATCTATTCTGTGCTGGTTGACTCACCAGCCGTGCATCTCAATGTCACAAACATTCACACTCTGTTTGTAAATTTAAGACACACATTTCCTGTCCCCATTTAACACCCCTGCTAATCAACTCTACGCTGGAGTGTCTGTCAAACGCTCCACAGATTTCAATCCTATCTCCTCAAATCTCCCATCTTGCATGCTGTTGGCTTGTCTGTCTGACTCACTCTAAGCCTCAGCTTTACTAACAACACTCACTTTCTCACCCACTCAAAGTCATTCTTGGCAGCATTGTGTGTGTGGAGGGGGGGGGGGCGTTTGTAAAAAGCACAAGACTGCAATTTTCTTTTGATTGTGAAATGTTGTTTTACGGAGACTTGCTGATGACATTTTGCACAGATGTAGCGAGATTGTTTGCTAAAGGCGCAATGTTAAGCACAAACTAACAGCTTTCATACTGACTTCAATGTATTAGAGATGAGCTGTCATTGCCAAGTGAGCTAGCAACAAACAGCTGAAGATGATATCTCTGAAAGAAGTAACTCCCTACCTACGGTGTAGCCATGAAAACACCCTTTCATGTTGAACCAGGGCTCTGCTAAGACGAGGCTGAACAAAATACACCTTCCCCTTGTGTACGCTAACAATGTTAACACACAAAAACCACCCACTATGGTGGGTGGTTTTTGTGTGTGTTAGTTCACAATACCAGAGGGGTTAAAACATTCTTAAATGCTTTAAAAGGAATAGCTTGACATTTTGGGAAATATGCGTATTCATTTTCTTGCTGAGAGTTAGATGAGACGATTGATACCACTTTCTGGCGTGAGAAACAAGTATGCCTTTAAAATTAAAATGCAAGGTATAGAAACATGGCTGTTGTTGAATTGTTTGGAAGAATAAAATCCTCCTTGCGTAGCAAGCAGCAGTGGAAAAATGAAAGCATCTCAGGAGAACGCACAGTAAGTCTTAAATGTTGTGGCTTTCAGTTGAGCCTGCTAGTGTTGTCTGTCAGTATTCTCACGATGTGCAGCAGCAAATCTGAATGGGTTACGCTTTACACAGACTGAGAAATCATTCCACGTAAACTGCGGGGACATGGCACACTTTAGCAATTCACGGGGCAAATGAGTCTGATTTACGTGCACGGGGAAATTTCTCATCCTCCTAAATGACTGGCGAGGGCCCATTGTTAATATCCTAGGAAAGTTTGTCCCTATTCGACCTTCTGAATAATACAGCAAAAGCAGTGAAGCCAAAGGACACATCTGACAGAGCCATGAAACATTTATGGCTTCAGTGTTGGAGGATCTGCCCGCCGTGTTTTCTGCTCCCTTTGACTCCCACAACCTACATGTCGACACTTCTTCATGTCAGACCCAGAATAACTGCTGTAAGATAAGGAATTTCTCTTCCTTCCACTGAGTTAACTTTTTAACCAGTGAAGAGTGAATGGATTTTATACCAGTGGGCACCTTGTGCTATGCATTTTTTGTGTGTGTCTCACCTTCAACACTAAGGGCAAACTTCACAGCTGCATCCACAGTGTTGCGATCAGTAACCTGATCAACTATTCCAAGTTGCAGTGCCTCAGCAGCAGTCACATGGCGGCCTGTGGGTGACATGAACGGCATCAAAGGTCTATATGGGTGACATGTGACAGTTCAAATTATTAGATGAAGAATAGCGAGTTCTCCAGGTGGACCAGACGCACGAAGAATAGCTGCAAAATCCATATACTGTATAGATTCTAACATTTATCAAATTGCCCCAAAAATAGTAGAAGAATCACAGTTTGCCTGAATGAATGTGTTTAGAAAATGTCAGGTAAACTGAATGAGAGCAGTGAAAGCAGTGAATCACAGAAAAGGCTTCTCTGGCAGCGAGCATGGAAAAACTAAACACAAGCTGACCTCTGCTGGTCATCAGCGTAAACTGCCAATCTCTACAGCAGCTGCACTCTTGTGTGCAGGGTACAATCAACAGCTCTGCCAAGGCAATTTTATTAATTGATTTTCAGAACAATTGCAGGACATCTGCATGTTGCATTCATTTTGAGCCACAACTAAAATACAAACAGAACCCTGTAAGAAAAGCAGGCCAAGATGTATGGTGACTGTTATGTACTGTATGTTATTTATTGATCATTCCCTGTATCTATTTTGGTACTTTAAAGACCATCTAAACTTCTATTATCAACTCTGTAATAGTGGGGCAAGGTGAACCTGTCTTTGCTACCTGTGGTGATGAGGTCTAAGGCAGCTGGGATGCCGATGAGCCTTGGCAGGCGCTGGGTTCCCCCTGCAGCTGGCAGCAGACCCAGACTCACCTCTGGAAGCCCCAGTCTGGCCTGGAAGGACACAAGGGCATAAAGTTTGATGAATGGAAGGTGCTGAACAGTGTGGGTTTGCATGACATTGACAGAGACAGCTTCCTCTGACCAGTAAATACATTACAATGATTATTACACGGCCTAGAGCGGTGAAAAATCTTATTTTACATAATACAATCAAATCATCTCAAAAGCGTGTTAATTGACCTAACACTAATAATAATTCAATGAACAGTCACTGCGTAACATGTAAGACAACACTGACATTAGAGAGACAGAGAGAGATCTGAAGCATGAACTAACGTGAGATTGGGCAATTCGATAATGACAGCCAAGTGCCAACTCCAAGCCTCCGCCTAAAGCGCTTCCCTCTATGGCTGCCACCATCGGCTTGTTTGAGGCCTCGATGGCGTGGATCATCGGTACCAGCGGAGGCCCGGCAGGGTTTGTCCCAAACTCCTTGATGTCCGCCCCTGATATAAAAAAATGAAGTTGATGATTTACCAGGTGGTTTAAACTGTAACATGGAGGTGCGACTGGTTCCACAAATATGTTTCAACACACACCAGGACTGTCATATAAACATTGTTCAATACAACATGTTTATTAAGTTAAATAATACAGTTTCACCAAAGATGAAAGAATATTTATACAAGAATCTGGGTGTGCATTTGATTTGTCATGATTTATCATGATAGGACTCCTGCTCTCAGCAGCAGTGAAGGTATTTTTGTGAACGCTGTACGTGCAGCATTTCTATGTTTTCTTTTAATAATCCAGTTCCAATTTATATAAAACAAGGGTTCTTCTTCTTCCCTAAGTGGTTGCTTCCAGGCTGAAGTTGTAGTCAAAATAAAAGCCCTCTTTTACTTTGATTAGTTTAATTAGGGAACACTTGTTATATAACATTTGAAAGTAGTACAGTTTAAAACATATTTTGGTCACCCAAAATAATAACGTGCGTCAAATGTACTAGATACTGATATGAATCCAGTTCAAGATTTTTTTTTTAACCCGTGAAAGCATTCATTTTATTTTTCTGCTGCAATCAGAAGGTCATGCAGTTTTTCCTTTTCAAAAGATCAAAACATCTCCCTGTCTGTTAATGTAGGATTCTGAAAGCGACAAATAAAAATGACCGATTCGGGGTTATGCCACTGTTGTGTAGTTACAGGAAATAGAAAAGAATTAAAAACACGTCCATACCGCCGCAGAATATTCCATTCTGTCCACAGATGACCACAGACTTCACCTTTGGGTCAGTGAGTGCTCTCTCCACCGTGTCAATGATGCCTTGCCTCACCACTGCACTGTATCAAAAAAGACACATGTTCTTATATGATACTGGATTTACAATATTGCTGAAGTTAACCCTTTTGTTACCATTTAAATTGTTATTATCTAGGCTTAAGGGACAGTAGAGATCTTTCTGCTACAGCTGTTCTTCCCAAATTTAATAATAATATTTAAATGAGCAAAGAATATATGGTACAGCTTAATATATATGTATAGAACATAAAAATATATTTTATTGTATAATTTCATTATGAACATGGAGAAGTCACGATTAATAATTAGAATCTATGGTTACTTATATAGAGTTGGTTTAGACTTGCTCTATGTTAACAAGTGCTATGAGATAACTCTGTTATGATATAGAGCTATATAAATAAAACTGAATTGAATTTCTATACTAAGAGCCATGAAAAAAAAAGGCACCAGGGAATCTGTTAAATTCAGCAGATGTGCATTATTTATAGAATATGACATACATTATATATGGAATATGTTTCTGTAAAATGGGGCAGCAGTGGCCTAAATAAATGAGCCCATCCCTCATTACCACAACTGAAGAGCCCTTGAGCAAGGCTTTTAACCCCTAACACACTGTACATAGCCGTATAACTGCTCAATGACCAGCAGATCAGGAAATGTTTGAATGTGCTACAAGTAAAAGTCCTCCAATTTTTTACTTAAGTAAAAGTACAGAGGTATTATCAGGAAACTGTACTTAAAGTATCAAAGTAAAGTACTCATTTTGCAGAAGAATGGCCCCTGTCAGTGTCATAATAATATTACAATACTGTACTATTATTACTGATTCATTCCAGGTCATCACAGTTTATGTTTTAAGTAAAATCTTAATCTGCAAAGTAACTGCTGTCAGATTAATGTAGTGGAGTTAAAAACACAATACTCTTCTATAAAGTAGTATAAGATGGAAATACTCCAGTTAAGCAGTAGTAAAGAACTCCAAATCGTAAATAGTTGCATTCCACCATTGATTTAGGTAACAGCAGCCTCTCCTCTGACGCCACCCTCTGGCAGAATACAGTATACATTTTTTTTCTGTCTTGTGCTGTGATCTTGTGTGCACCTTTTACATAACCACCTACTCTATGCACCGTATATTAAAGTAACAAATTACATCAACCATGATAAAGCTGACTGTGATCAAACTGATTCTGACCTGTTCTTGTGCAAGACTTGAACAACTATTGCACCTCTAATGCTTCTATAAAAAGCACCCCCCCCCAAATATATACATTTAAGGTAAACTGCGTGTGAACATCATGGATCTTGTACTAAAGTTTTTGACTCCAGCTCACCTGAGTGCGTTGACAGGCGGATTCTGGAGAGTAATCAAGCCAACAGACGCCGAAACACGAGAATACTGAGCCATCGAGCCTGTCGACCAGACACTGCAAACTATCGCACTTCTTTCAGGTGACCTTTGAAACTTCACTCCTGCTGGCATGAATACGTTACCGTTCTCACACTTTTACTCCGTGCAGGCATATTTCCAAACGGTCTTCTCTTTCTCGGTCCCTGCTTTCTACAAGCGACGACGCGGAGCATCACCGCCCCCGTGTGGCCCGGAGCCGCTGGATTTGGAATCACCTGGAAATAAAAGTGCAGATTTAGCAAGTGAGTTTACAGTTATAACGAATGTAAACATACAGACTATGTGCAGGCTATGTTTTTACTGATGGATCAAAAGATCCAACAACAGGGGGGGGGAACCCTTCCGCCCAGGTCCCTGGATGAAGAACTGAAATCTCCTGTCGTTATTGCCGCTACTTTCTATCCGTCGTGGAGTAAAAGTTACAATATTTGCCTCTAAGATGTAGTGGCATAAAAGTTTAAAGTTGCATATAATAGAAAGGGAGTAACATAAATTAAAGTAAAGTACAAGTTCCTCGAATTTGTACTTTACAGGAGGACTGACAGTGTAGGAGTTAAGTACCGCCACAAGAGAGCAGTAATGCAACAGTAGCGACGTCAGCTGCTGTTAACCTCGAAGAGGAAGAAGAAGAAGGAAGAAGAAGAAGAAGAAGAAGAAGGCGCGGCTGGCCGTTGTTTCACTGCGTTGCCCTGAAGGAGGTGAAGCCGTGTTCTGGCTAACAAAGTGAGGACTATGCGCTCACTTGTCGGACTATTCGCCGTTGTTGCTGCAGCCAGCTTGTACCTGTATTCACTGTCCCTGTACCTTCCTGCGGCACCGCGACGGCGTCCTCATCCAGCCGCCGACAGAGAACAACATGTGGCTACAGCGGAGTCCGAGCAGCCCGCTGACAGCGCCGAGGAGCCCAGCAGGTGACTGGCCATACTAGCCTTATTCACTTTTAGCCAGATAAGATAAAGGATCTCTCTTGGTAGTCTCTCTACAATACACATTTAGGGGCGTTTAAACTGTGTGCTACTCTAACGTTGCCGTCACTAACGCTAGCTAGTGTTAGCATGCTGCTCTCTCTCTCTCTCTCTCTCTCACACACACACACACACACACACACACACACACACACACACACACACACACACACACAGTTGTCAACAATGTCATCATCGCTTAATACTCTTATCATTTATCAACTCTTGTCTTTAAGTCTATAAATTATTTATTAAATTGTAAAATCTTTACAAAATCGTGGACCTTGTGAATGATTGTTTTTGCTCTATAATATGATATTAACAAAAGTAAAGTAACGATGCACCGTTAGATAAATTGCATACTACTAATCAGTCAGCTAGTTTTATCTGTAGTAAACAATGAGATCTAAACAAATATGTCAGAAATACTCCAAACGTGTCCAAACTCCAAATATCATCATGCTTTTATTTTCCAGCTCTAAATACTGATTTTGTATTTGTTAGCAGATTTGTGTCAGTAATCAAAAGATTTTTTTATTACGATATCTTTGGTCTGATCACGAGAGAAGAGCGGGTGATGTGACTAACTTGAGTATGGGACGTCCTCGCAGGTTGAAGTTCCCTTCGGACTTGGACGAGCTGAGGGAGCTGGCCGAGCTCCTGCAGTTTTACAAGACCGAGCACACTGAATATGTCCTGCTGCTCTTCTGCAGCGCGTATCTCTACAAGCAGTCCTTTGCCATTCCTGGGTCCTCGTTCCTGGTAAGGTAAAATACTTTCACATGTTCTCTGATGCTGATGCCGGAAAACAAGGCAGACATTGTGAAATAGGCAAAAACAGTGTACGGCGTTGACATTTTCTTATGTCGGATGTGTTGAAGCGATTTATTTGATTTTTATCGGTAAGTCTTATTCACAGCATTCTGGCTAAACATATTCAGCTAGCTCAAACAACAAAGAGATGTCAGGCCTTCCCTTGACAGTTTTTCTTCCCCACTTACATTACAATTGACAGAGAAGAGGCCTCAGCCACACACCACATGTTGGTTAGCATGTATGACTTAAAACTACTGTTAGAGTATTCTTCTCCTCTCACAGCAAGAGATACAGTAGATCTGTGTCATGTGATCATTACACACACACTGATTATGTCTAATAACCCAGGCTTTTCTCTGCTTGTCGTTGTGCAGAACATTCTAGCAGGAGCTATATTTGGACCATATCATGGGCTGCTGCTTGCCTGTGTGCTCACCACTGTGGGCTCCACCATGTGCTACCTCCTGTCCCAGGCCTTCGGAAAATGCTACATTGTTAACCTTTTCCCTGATAAAGTCTCCATGCTACAGAGAAAGGTAAACCCATGACACCGTGTACACAACTCATTCAAAGTGTACGGAGTTATATCTGACAACATACAAACATGTAAAGTAACGATCCACCAAGTTACTCAGCAAGTCTTTGTTTTTCCATGTGTGTAGATCTTCTACGTAGAGAGAAAAAGATCAGCACACGACTGACAGTGTGTTTAAATACACTGCAAGGCCTTCACTTTCTTCACTTTGCTCACCCACACAATGCTTTAACGTGCAAGAAATGTGAAAAGACAAATGTGTAAGCCAAGGATCCAGGGAAAGATGTGTCTTAAAGTGAGACAAAAACAACAGAAACATAAATCCTCTGTCTGTTCAAGGATCTTCCATTTTAAAAACTCTCCATTCTTGGTGTCCCATTGAAAACTTATCCTTGCAGTTATTTTTGTTAAATTCTCCTAGGATATGTGGTGTGAACATTTGCAGGTTTTGTTCTCATGATTTAGTAGGGAATATGACCCCTATGTAAACGGGAGGTGATGCTACGTACTATGTCTAGTCTATGCTGTGTGCCTCCATTGAGAGTATAAAGTTATATTTTCCTGACCCAAGAGCTCTACTCTAAATATGCAGTTATAATTACCAAAGTTGTTTTGCAGTGTTGGTCACTAAATCTGATTCTGCTATAACAAGGTCAAATTATGGCACATTCCTGTTGATAATTTATACAGCACATCGCTGTGGTTACTGTCATTTGACGATGTGACGTAACATTGACACCCAAAAGAGAAATTGCAAAAGAGAAACATGCATCTACTTTCCCATTTTTTTATAGATTCTAACCCTCATCCTCTTTATCTCCCAGGTCGAGGAGAACCAGGACTGTTTGTTCTTCTTTCTGCTCTTCCTGAGGTTCTTTCCCATGACTCCCAACTGGTTTCTCAACATGTCTGCCCCGATAGTCAACATCCCCGTCACCCTCTTCTTCTGCTCAGTCTTCATTGGTAAGCACACAGCTTGTTAGACTCACAGAACAACACAGACCATTTTCCATTCTTGGATTCTCCCACATAAATGTAAACCCTAAAAGAAAAATGACTTCACATTCACCTAACGCCATAATGAAACGGCCACTTTAATGTTCGGTGGTATTGGCTTGTATGCCAATTAATGACCAGCGATATTCGTCCCTCAGTCACAACCTTAGACTGTGCCATTTGTTAATGAGTTTCAAAGCAACACGTAATAATTAAAGCTTCGAAGTGCAGATTGACAGACCTGTTTTTTATAGATAGTTATTCAAACATTCACCCTCATGCAGTGCCTCTTTTGTAGCAGTGTTTATCATGATTTAAAGTATTCATTGTTTCGTCCTCACAAGCTGTCTAAAAACAAAATCGCAGAAAATGGCAATGCATCAATTCAAACAAAAAAACCAGAGCATTCCTCTCACCACAGCTTCATGTAAATCTTCACTACGGTTTTGTTCTTGATCTGCTTTCGTAGGTCTCCTGCCGTACAACTTCATCTGTGTCCAGACAGGCGTCATGCTGTCTGAGGTGTCATCGCTGGATGACCTGTTCTCCTGGGAGCGGCTGCTGCAGCTGCTGGCCATCGCCTGCATGGCTCTGCTACCCGGGGCCCTCATCCGCCACTTCAGTCAGAGGCGCCTGAAACTGGATGTCCAGTTACAGAACGGGCTCGTTGCAGATAAGAAGGTCCAGTGATTTGTTCTGAGAATTACTTTATTCCCTGGCACTCTGATGCCCTTTGCAAGTGAATGTACTTACAAGTGGTGACTCTTCAGGAAAAACACACACACGCGTGTAAAGGTTTCTTTTATCTGGGAGTGCTTTACTTTTCTGGAGCCACCTGGAGACGGAGAGGAGTTTCAGCTTTTAGAAAAACACAGTTGGATTTGATGCCAAGTATTTTGTGTTTCCAAATGTTGGGAGTTTCTGTGCCACACTGCCTGTGGGAACAGCATGCACATGATATGTATACAAATGTGTGAATGTACACACTAATCATATGGAAAGAGGGTTTAAGGGAACTGTGCTCTTGCACTCTTGTTATATAGTAAGAGTACTGATTCAATGTCAACTGAATGTTTCAAGTGCCTGTCAGATATTTCAAACTTCTACCTCCAACATGGAAAAGTTCATGTAAATGTAATGGCTTACCCATGTTTGCAGTGGCTGGATAGTTTAGATGATTGGTTTTTGGGTTTGTGTAAATGATTAGCTTTGTAACTGAAATACTTGGAAGTTGTATTTTTCTTGTTTGACAATCACATTTTGCAATTATAGTATAAATGGTATCGTATTGTATGTGGGACAATTTGTACTTTTCTTTTTCAACTGTTTTGACTTCAAAGTTTGTTAAAGTTTGTAAATTTGTGTAATTTAGAGACCAGAATTTGGTGCCATGTTCAGGGCCCATTTTGAGTAACCAGTTCAGCTACAAAATGTACAGCTGTTTTACCGTGTCATGATATTAAATAAGCTGGATTCTTATCTGGACTTGAATGTGCAGTTAATTCACGCAGTGTGAGGTCTCTGCTCAAACAAACCTTAATTGCTTCAAAATCCTTCTCTTTGCTGCCTCTTTTCACAGTCTGTGTCTTTTGTCGCATACTGGTCCAACATCTACGCTGCACAAAGTGTTGTTTTAAAGCTCTTTTTTGCCATGTGGGATAAGATGTAAAATGTTTCATCAGCTTTCTGTTTCTCCAAAGGTGTGAATTATTTTAAGTGTAATGTAATTCACACTTTGGCGGGTACATTTGTCAGATCATAAATGATGGGACACATTTTATTCAAGAGGTGAAAAAACTTGAAATAATAAAACGGTCTTTTTCAAATATTCTTTATTGCTCAGATCCAGGTTGCTCAGCAATACAGTTCACTCACAACTCAAAACAACAGCATGGCTGTTACCAGAAAGGCATGGATCCATTAGCTGTATTAAAAACGGATCATTTGTCTGTCCAGCGCACAGTCACCGATTACCTTGAGGTGTTTTGGGACCTTTTGGCCCATGGGAAATGTAGGACTTGAGAGTTGTGACCTACTGAGGAAACAAAAGGAATCTCCCAAATGGTGAAATGCAGTTAAGAAATGGATCCATGTAAAACCACTACTGAAAGTCTAGTGCTATATGAAGTGTAGTAAATACTGGATCGGCTACAACAGTCTAATGCAATGCTTTGTGTTTTCTCATTAAACAACAAGACAGGACAAAAAACACTGCTGTGGTTCTGCATACATCCGAACAGGCTTCACTAAATCCTTCCTCAGCTAATCCATTGTTTGTGGATGTTTGTTGAATGCAGAACACGTTTTATTAGCTGTTTTTTGACTTCTAATTGTACCTGGATACACCCTCCTTCCTTCTTTTTATGTCACAGATTAATTTTATGTTGCCATTCTGATTCCCAATCCTAGCTAGGACATCTTTCAACCACAATTTAACAGCTAGTAGCCTATTATTGGTAGTGATCTAACAGGAATGAATATTATAAAGCAAAGAATCCCAGCTACTGCTCCAGACTACATTATTAATCAGTGTAAATGACGAGAAAACTAGCTCAACAGAAAACAAAATTAAACAACCAAAAAAATCCTAAACTATCCAACCACCATGTGTTATTGATGACAACACAGTACACCCTCTGATGTGTGTAATTGTGGTTCACTGATACTGAATATTAATGTCTAGCAACACCCCACAAAACCTAGAAACACTAATCCTCGGAAGTAAAAAACAAAAAACAAAAGGTACTATCACCTTGACAAGTTTCGCCTCAGCTCGCGGTTGGCTTACGGATGATGGAACACCACACTGAAGCCAAACCAGCTTAGAGGGAAACCGCCGCTTACTGTGTAAAGAGCCAAGAACACAAGAGAAGACAGGTCTGAAGAGTCCTCTGCAACGCGGGAAAAGAGCCTCAACTTCAAAACTGCTCTATAAAGCTACTGCTGACAGTCAAACGAGTGACAATTTCCAGTGCTACCGCGACATGGCCCTACTACTACTACAGTGAAGCAGACCACCACAGGAGTCATGCGTCCGAGTAGAAGCACCGTACTGCATCTGTGCGGGTAAGGTAGGTCAGGGGATTTTCATCAGGTCTGGTGAGCTATCATCTTCGTCAGTGTGAGGTGCTGCACCGGCTGTGGGGAGGCTCGCTGAAACAGCCTCAGGCATTGTGTGAGTTTGATAGACCTTTATGATTTATTTTAGCACTGCTAGTCTGTGTTCACTGGGACAGAAATGTTCCACCTCATCTGACGGCAAAATCGTCTGCCCTCCAAAACAAAACAAAACCAAAACATCAAAAATCTCCTCCCAACAGAACTCCCAACGACAAAACACTAACTTTCACTACATCATTCATTAATTTAATTATTTTGCCCTACATAGGTTTTAGTAACTAAAAGTCAGCCTTGGATTCTGAGAGGTAATTCTGAAATGTACAGCACAAAAATCTTTTTAAAAAATTAATAAAATAGGTAGATTGATGGCAAAAACTGTTCAGAGGTCAGTTTTGAGGGAAGCTGTGATGCTCTAAACTTCTCCCACCATCTCAAAACGCAGGTGCAGACTGGTAAGTGTTATAGAGAGACAGAAAACGATGCATTTATGTGTGACTATCGTATATATGTTTACAGATATACAGTTATTTTGTCGTACACAGTGACATTTCAACGACTAGAGTTGTTCTACATTCTACACAGAAGACTAAGGTTTTACACCATGTTCAAGAGTCTTGTCAGTGTATTTTTGCAGCTTCGTGTTTTCTTCAAATCAACCCCAGAGCACTATGCTGTTATATCAAATAGAGCTTGTAAGATTGGGTTGGCTTGTTATAAAAATTCCTTTTTTTTTTGTTTTTTTTTTTCCCCCACAAGTGAATAAACTTCATTGTTTTGTTTGTTTGTTTTATAAGTCTAAGAAAAACCTGGAGGTACAGTTGGGAAAAACAGGAGGTACAGTTGGTTAGTTTCTATCAACTGATTTGTATCTTTTTCTTTCTTTGATGGTAAAATCATCAGTACACAACATCCACATTCAGAACCACTTCAGGCAGGTTTGTACCCCTTACATCCTGCTCTTCATTCCTTTCTAGCAAAAAATAAAAATAAAAAATCACCTTTGAAATCCTTTTGACGTGTATCATTAAGAGGTTGCATGGCGTCCAGGCAAAGACAGTCCAACAGAGTTGACTACGGTGTACAAAGTTTCACTAGTCGGCTGGACCTGAAGAGTTTAGAGATTACAGTAGGTCTTTTCTCTTGGTTTTTTTTTTTCTCATTAAAAAAGAAAACTAAAAACGCTCAAAATGATCAGTTAACAAGGCATACAAAATGTGGAAAAGGGGGAAATGAAAGATTTGACTGAGGTACCCTGAAGCCTGAGGTAGATCACAATACTGACATGCGCACTGTTCACATCCTGACAAAAGTTAACGCGATGGTTCACTTTACTGTTCTCCTATTTTTTCAGGTTTTTATTTATTTTATTATTCATAGTCTAGTTTTCAAGAAAATAAACACTTCCCTTCAAAATAATATGGCAGTGTCCCACTGAGGAAAAAAAAAGAAAAGGACTTTGTTTTCTTTTTGTTTCTTATCAATAGCTCTCATCACAAAATAGGAAAAAAATAGATTCATAAATATTACTCTCTCTTTTTATATATATACACACACACTTTCGTACATGCATGCATGCACACACACACACACACACACACACAGACACACACACACACACACACACACACACACACACACACACACACACACAGACACACACACGGAGGAAGCTGTGCGTATTGGCAATAACCTTGCGTCTGGAAGATGAAGCTGATGGATGATGTCTGAAAGGTGTCAAAAATAAGGCAACAAGCTTCCACGGCCTCCAAAGTAAAGCACAAAGGGACACCAGGACCTGCGTGTCCAGCGCACACGCAGAGCAGCAGGCCAGCTCGCCAAAACAAAACAACAAAAAAGAAAAGTCAGAGCGAGAGTGAGAATGGCAATCTGTGTGTCTGGTGCCTCTGGCCCGGCCTGCTGGACACGGCAGGGGTGATAGTTCTAAAAAGGCTGCATATCGTACATTCACAGCTGTCATGCCGTTTTAGAAAGCTTCCCTGACAAGAAAGGGTTAAAGCCAAACGCGGCTGCGGTCATGTTTGCGGTTGTGTGTGTACCACAGGTCATACAGTGCCTCCCCATAACCTCCCCACCCCACCCAAAAACCCCAAACTTCTTCCTCACTGCCACCTCCACACACCACGGGTCTGCGCCCTCCCACCTCGGCTCACGTTTTGTGTTGGCCCTTGCGACGTCCTCATAAGGCAGAGCGTGTGGCGGCACACATTCAAAATGACTGGTCATCTGTTAACAAGCAAAGGTGCACCAGTTGTTTTTATGAAGACGTCAATTGTTGCTCTGATCGTCCATGCCTGTAGAGACATACTTTTGATTTTTTTGTCTTTTCTTTTCCATCAGGACAACGAGCACGAATGTAGACATAGTTTCCTGTACAGCATGGGAGAGTGATACCAGTTTACTGGTGAAACGAAGACAACAAAAAAGTCCCTCTGTTGCATTTAACCTCTGTTCTGTTGAGCGAAAGTGGCAGTCAGTTCAATGTTATCAAAAGGCTACGGGGGGGGAAATAAGTGTTTCTTGACAATACTGTTATCCTATGAAAAAAACATGACGCCAGATGAGAGAGAGTGATGAGAAAGTGAAGCAGAAGTTAGCAGAAAAGAAAGAAATAAAACAAACAAGTGTAGCATCAGCTATGAATGGTGAGAGACATTTCAAAGGGACGTTATCTTTTGCGTTGGCACACACACAGGCTTGTTACAAAGACATTCACCATATTTACTTACAGGGGTTTTCTTTTTGATTTCAGTGGCCTATAATAATGTGAACAAACAAGGGAAACCGCTTTGTGTGGCTGTCACAGCCCAATCAATCTCTGGAACAGGCAAAATATTAAAAACTACGCCAAGTCGTACTGTCATTTTCATAGAAAAATAACAGTGCATACTCTCAGTGTATCAATATACTTTTCTACTCTGTATTAATACTGCTAAGGATATTTAATCTTGCAATCTTGAATATCATCTCAAACTCTTGTGAGAGAAGGTGTCCATTGTCACTCGCTCTCTCTAACCCAAAATATCAATCACAATGCCTCCTATGCGCTCGTGTTAATACAGCTTTATCCGCTTGTTAGGCCTATGTTAGTCCAACTAAAGAGATAACGTTTGCAGGGCGACAAACTATTTCCTGTTGACCTTTTTAACTGTGAAGACAACAGTTCCCAAATTCTCTGCCATTTCCACCTTTCTTTTAGTTTTATGGTTTTGGTCTTTTTATTATATCCTATCAGTACGGTTTCTCCCACTCTATCTGCTCTCACAGGGCTGGCAGTGCACACAATGCCCTCAGCCTTTGGCTCTCACTTGTTTCCCCCCTAGTGAAGTTCTTTGGTTTTGATCCCGGTGCTGCTGGTCTGCCCTGCATGTCCCCCTTGGCCTTGGCCTTTGTCTGGGTAGATCTCTGTCCATTTGGGAGGGCTACATTCATTGGCTGGCGCCCGCTGGAGCCTCCCCGCTGGTCACTTGGAGTGGTGCGGTGACGCGGCGCCCTGCTGGTGCTTCTGTTCCTGCTGTTTGACCTGCTGAATGATCTCCCGGATCTTCCTCTGTGCAGTCTGTCGGGGAGACGTCAGGACGAGGTGTTAATTAATACACGACAAGGTGTCCACATGAAAATAATGGACAATGTAAAGGGAAAGACCACACAATGTTAAAAAAAACAAAACTGATTTAATTAAATTCACATGTAAATTGATTTAGATTCATCTTAAATGTAAACTGTATCTAAAAGACTGTTGATGTGCAGATAACTGTCAATCTATTTATTTAGAACAATAAATAGACAAACTTTATAAAAGCTGAGCTCTAGCTGAATTTAAATTGTCCTCCATTTTTTTAAATTTTGAAAATGCACCTTCTGTACATCTACGACTCCAAGACTTGAATGTTAACAAAATAACTGTTCAACATCGAAGCTCACTGTGGGCTGTGGAAATGTAATTTTGACAAAACAATACCAACTTACTACCTTTTCCTGGCGCTTTCAACCATATCACATGATCTTCATCATCGGATGGAGTTTGCTCAGTTGTCGTGTTGATGGATCTGCTTACAAAGGCACTCAGTAAAGGTGCTAATGATAAACAACTACAAGCTACTGAGCTTGCATGCTCAGCTGTCTCCATGACAAGACCATGTGATATGGTTGAAAGCTTCAGAGAAATCTAGTAAAGTAAGTGGATCTTGATTTGGAATTCACGATATGCACATACCAGCCAGTACTGTAATAAATAGACAACTAGAATAGAAAAGTCCTGTATTCTAATTCAGCTTTCACAGACATAGATTAAAGAAACCCTCTGGGGGACAATACGTTGCCTGGCCGAGGACAGAGAACCACAAGCTAGCTTGGAAAGAGGGTGAAGCTTCCTCCTCTTGTCCTCTCTCTACAAGATTAGATTAGATTAGTGTTTTCTGTACCATAACATGTATCTTAAAAGTACACGTTTGCCAGCAGTAACTGTAGTTGTAACTAGATGGGTCACCTTCAAACGTAATTTTACCTCAAAATTGTATCAAAAAAGTACCTGGCTGGCAAAGAAATGCCCACTGATTTTCACAAAGACCTCGTCGTTCTCGTCTGGAGTTTGGTCCCGCGGAACGATGACCTCCGCGCTCGTAAGGTTCTGCAGCTCGTTTACCTGGTGGAGAAAAAAAAAGACTCCAGAGATCATCATCCTGTATGTATTTCACCTCCAGCTTCACTTCCAAAACACACTGACAGACAAAGTATGAAATGATGGCAAACTGAAATAATCTTTGATGAGACTGAGCAAGCCAGGTGCTTTTTGATGTGCAGTAATAAGTGATTTGGTGATAAATTACTTTATAGTAAAGAGATTGTATTTTCTTTTTCCCGAGCAGAGTTCAAACTACAGTTTTCTAGGTGTGAAGTAGAAATGAAAAAATTAAAAGCAGAACAAAGACTTCTTTGCTGACTAACTGTTACTGTTACATTTGGCCAAAAACCTCCGATACCTAAGGATATCCCGCCTGTAAACATGTGCAAATTGAGTGAATATAGAATAACGGGCTTTTAATTAGACTAAGAATAAGTGCAGTTTATAATTTACACAGTAAATGTAACTTTTGCTTTTTCTAACCACGACCACAATTCAGTTCAGTTTAAGCATCACCTCACCGTCTTGCCGCCTTTACCGATGACCCTGCCAGCTGCAGTTGAGGGAACCTTGATGTGCGTCTCCAGTTTGACCTCCTCCTTCGCTGAGAAGAAGTTCTCCTCTTTCAGCTTCCCAAATATCCGACCTTGGGCCTGGAATACAGAGGAGGGTATGAGGCAAGGAGAGACTGGGGAAAATGGGGGAGGGGGGGACAGTGATCCACTGCTGTTTACTATAATACAGGACGAATTAAATAATCATGTTTTTTTTTTAAGTTGAAGCAGTAAGTTTATCCTCAAAATGGTGCATAGAATTAGAATAAAATAATTACATTTTTAATGCATATTCATGCACACATTCACAGTGTTTTTACCTTAAACTGAGCCTCTGGGGTTCCAGTAATGATGACCATCCTCTCAGTAACATCTGGGCTCTCAGCTGGGGCAATCTGACACACACACACACACACACACACACACACACACACACACACACACACACACAGGTTATGGAGACAAATAAGGAGAAAATATGGCCAAAAGCTAGTGATCTTAGATCTGAGATAAATCCATTGCCTTAGATAACGTAATGAGAATTCATTGACCAGCCTTCCCGCTGCTCCAGACGGGGCTTGAGGGGCTTTTTGAAATGCTCAGCTAACTAGTGATCTCCTTTATTTTGGTTTGCGTTTGACCATGAATAACCAACATCCCCAGTTGCGGTCCATGAACTGCTGTTGACTCAGCCGGTACTGACTGCCAACTTGATAACTTCACCTTAATGCTCTATGTGAAGCTTTAAAAGAAATACTGTGTGAGGACTCGACTCGTTGATCAGAGATGGTCTGACCACCTCTTTCACCCTCCTATTTGTGTCAGCGCTCTGTTGACTTTGGCAAACCCACCTTGATGGAAGCTCCAGCGAAGTGGGCAAGTTGTTTGATGTGCTGGCCCTTCTTGCCGATCAGGGCCCCGACTGCCTGAGTTGGAATAAAGAGGTAGACAACCTCCTGTTCTTGAGCCTGTTGCTGGGGAAGGGGGGGAAGGGGGGGGGGATACACAGAAAAATATATTTCACTAAACCTTTACGAAACTCTACTGCTGATGGTGGCAGATAAAAACATTAAAAACTGCGTCAAACAGCTCGAGAATTTTCATTCAACTCGTCAGATGCTTGATGTGCAGCTGAAAACAATGACACCACATGCAAGGAAAGCTAAACTGAGTTCTCTTCGAGGGCTTTCTCTTTAGGTAAACATCCCCCTCAGGCTGGGTCTGAATGGAATATTTCTTATTAAGGCTGATGGTTGCCCTATGTTTTTGTTTTTCTTAGCATGGTAACACTTGAGTACTCTAGGTTTATAAAGTGAATTTTTACAAGCCACAGTACAACTCAGGGCTGAAAAGTCCCCTTCCAGAAATATTTGTGGTGTTCTGGTGACTGGGTGATGGTATGCAAGAACGCCAGACTCGCTGTTTGACATAGATGCTGACTAAGAGCTTGTCTTGATCTGTTATTTATGTCTCCCTCTATATTAGTCTTATGTCTTCCTCCTTTTCTTCATACTGTGCCAGTCCCTCACATGTATACCACAAGACATTTGCAAAGAGACTTTCTGAGCACAAATGGCTTAGAAAACATCCAAAGTCTGAGGCTTGTCCTGAGCTTCTTGTGTGCAAGAAAATGTGGCTTTAAATGCCCTCAACCATTACAATAATTATCTAGCATCACAGAAAACAAGAAATTAGTGGTTAAGTCTCCATCGCCAAGGCAACACTGAGTGTAGTGCAGATTTTAGGGAACATACTGAGTGCTGGTGGGTGATGGCACTTGCTGGAGGAACCCCATACAGGCCACTGAGTTGTGAAGAGTGACTCTGAAAGTGAAGTGACAAGCAGACCGATCAGATGGTACACAAACCACACACATTTATAGACACGTGCACATACACAACTCAAGCTGTTATTAGGGGGAATTTCAGGGCAATAACTCCCAGTGAATCACACACTAACTTTCTTGACTATGAAGCACGCAAATACATTCTCACACTCTGTCTCACAGCACTTTGGCTCGACCTCTTCAGGCAATGAGTGGAGACTTTGTTTTACAGACAAACTGACTCATCTCTGGAGAAGATGGGGGAATTCTGGTTGCTTCAAACTGTGTACGACATCACGCAGGAAGACCTGAGTCAACACAGTATTGGTTTTTCTAAAAGCACATTAGCGGAATTCTGGTTTCGGATGTGCTGGAATTCTGGTTTAGGATGTGCGGGAAACAAATTGCTTCATCGATTTAAAACTATTCCCTGCAGGCGCTGCGCACAGATAAGCTGGGCGGGTAAAACCCACAGTGAGTAAAGTCATTCTTAAAAGAATAATTTTTCACCACAGTTTATGATTGTGTGTAGAGGTAGTCGTTTCAAAAAGCGCTTGCTGCACTCACTAAGAATGGGTTGTATCCTGCTGGTGCCACAGGGGGCACTGCACAGCGCGGTCCAGCAGCAGGGGGCAGCACCGGCATACCAGAGGAGAAGATGCCCAGAGCGTTCAGGTTCAGGCCTGGGATCAGGTTGGCCTGTTGCTATGCAAGAAGAGAGGCAGAGGTGGATTTTAGTCACAGCTTGAAAACTACATTAGTTTTAAAGAGCAGATAATTTTTAACATAATTTAACTTGGATTTTACCTCCCCGGTCATCCAAAAGTTGTTATGTTTCTTGACTACTACAGTTTACAGTAAGTCTGCAGTGAGCACAACCTAGAAAATATACTGATAATAAGAGGTAAAGGGGAAAAATGCAAATGACTCCTTCCAAGTAAGTAAATCACCTGATTTTTCAGAATAAACAGCAATAGTTTCAAACTTGTTTGAAATAACAAAGAAACATTCCCTGCTTCCAGTTCCTCAAATGTAAGTATTTGCTACTATTCTTTGTCTTCATTTATACATAACTGAATATATTTGGGTTTGGATTGTTGTTCTGCAAAACAAGCAATTTGAAGACATCCACTGTTTCAAAGGGTAACAGGCATCTTCCACTATTTCATATGCAAAACTATTAGTCGATTTATTGAGGAAATATTAAGCAGATTAGTTGCAGCAATTGTTGTGTGAACTGTTCCTTTCCCAACAGTAACTCCATTCCATAAAAGTGCTTTTATTTGTGTATTTCGTCGCCGTCAAGTGAAAACCATGTATCTCCAAATTTGATGATTTTTGTATATTTCAGATAAAAGGAAGGATTCCTTTATGGGTGGAGAAAATTCATCTTAAGCTAAATAAACCATTTAATATAACACTGGACCATCTGATAAATGCTGAACGCTGAAAATGGCTGTTTTTCTGAGCTCATGAACAGCTGATGTGTTGGAGGTACGTGGTTTTCACAGGACAGTTTGCTATTGTAACAGCACAACAAAAATATTTCTCCCTTAAAAATCAAGTCAGCTATTCTGGTTTCATGGCCGTGACATGGCACGCAGTCTCCTTTCACTTCCTTGTTCCCAGAAAGCTCAGTGTGTAATATCCACAGTGCCTCGCTAGATGGCCCTCACCGCTTACTGTAGAGTCGCCGCTCGGCCTGACAGGTGCCGGAACTGCTTTCACCAGCCAGAACAATTTAACCGCAAGCTGCGTCTTACTTCTTGATGATTCTTTTGGAGCCGAGATTTGGACAATCTACTAGGATACTGGTTCTGAGCCTCTCTCTGAGCTCTTCATCACAAAGAGCATCATCATGGTGAACACAGCCACTTTATCAGCATCCATCTCTGCATTAATGCAATGCAATGGGGAGTGTGTGATATGATAACTGTCTCCCTTCCTCTGAGGTTGACCTCTCTGGTTGCAGCACTGGTGATGTCATCGGGGCAGTGTGAAAGAGGAGCTGGGCGAGAGAGCGGCCTACAGATATCAGATGGATGCTGGGAAACGCAGTGTGTTACAGCCGGAACACACACACACACACACACACACACACACACACACACACAGTGTGCCTGAGTCAGAGTCTCTGTGGCGCGCGCACACACACACACACACACGACTCACTGATGAGCTATTCAGCGATCGTTTACTGTTATCCATTTACCAAGCAGACAACGGGTATTACTAATGCTGGTGGTAACATGTACTCAATGGGGAGGCGATGTTATCCTGCTGTATATCATCCCCCCTCTACTGTTGTTCACCTGTCAGCCTGTGTGAGTCAACTTGAGATCATAACCACACACACACACACACACACACATTGGGGTGAACATTCAAGAGGCCTGCAGATGGTAACCTTTAAGCTCGGCTTACGTTTATAGCAGCAATGTCATTCTCATAGGCTTCCCTCAGTTTCTTTGTGATCTCTGCCTCGGCTTTACAACACGCCTCCACGCTGCCCTTCACCGTGATGGTCCTCTCAGGGTTGTAAATGGTTAAATCTTGTAACCTGCAAGGGAGATTACACACAAACACACACACACGAATAAATATATGCATAATGCAACTACAAATACAGAGAACAGGCTCACTCATATTCTGCTCACATGTCCTCTCAGGAGGTGGAGGTGACTGAGCTGACTTTAATTGCATTTCCTCTATTTGCGTTTATCTCACTTAAGTGTTATTGACAGCTGTATCACCAGCATCAATAACTGCCATTAACATTTCTTGCTTAGCTAACAAGCGATTTAGTACGGCATTTCCATAACGTTGGAGGACACCGAAGACGACACAGATTCAAAAACTGAATGGTCAAAACTGAAGAACACAGATAGTCTGGCTCCAAAAACACTGGTTCCTACACTTCCCATAATGCAACTCCATAGGGTTTGAGTATGCCACGTCACATGGGACGGATGGTCGAGATGGAATGGATTCGACTCGCATGCATTCATGTCATCTGATTACTCAAGACGGATGTTTGATGGAGTTGGTCGTGTGCAAGTTAAAAATACGGTACATTAAAATATAACAATAATATCCATTAAATGTGGGTTTAATTATGTTAAACATTACGTTATGACAGGCTTTGGCTGATGATGCAAGACAACTTTGTTTGCTTGATTTTCAGACACATCTGTTTAATAAAGTCAGATATATATCAGAGCCTTCGGAAAAATCTGACTTTCATAGTCATAATTAACGACTATGAATGTCAGATTAAAGAAAGTATAGCAATGCAGACTTTGTGTTATAAATCTGTAGTCTCATAGTCCAATCTAAGATAAACCCGATGACACCCTCAGGGTCATTTTCTTTTCAGAATTGATACAGAAGATATTATACAACTCTCTTCACAGCCTGAGTACCCCTCATGATGAGTAAACACATTTTTACATGTAAAATTTTTACATGGCGTACTCCTTTAAGTCAAGTCAATTTTACTTATATCACAAATCACACATTTGCCCCAGGGCACTAAAAACCTAGTTTGTCTCTCCGTAGGCCAGGTGACATGTGTATACAGAAGACATGCATTCATCCACCCCTGCTTATTATTGTATGAAGAGAACAACTGCTGCACAAGAAACATTAGTGTAAAAACACTGCAAACACAATACTGCATATTTAGCTTGAGATTATCATTTTGTGCAACAGCCAAATCACAACTGAAACGGTCTCAGATTAAACCACAGTTAACCTCAGTGAATTTGTTCTCACATTGTTTTGCTGTGATGCTCACTTTTTTTTCTCCCCTTTACATAATACTTATACAGCAGGTGAGCGCACCACAGCGCAACTGAGAAAACAACACAAAAAAAAGAAAACGCCGTCTATTATTACATGAGTCACAGATGGCTCCATGAAGCAGTTATATTGGAACTTTGGGCCTTTGAAGGAGAATCGGTCTATTATCTGCATCAGTGGACGTGGAGACCACTCTGAAAGAATTTCAAGGAACCATCAAAACTGAATGCCCGTTTGCCTCTTCTCTTAAAGGACCCTGCTTCTCCCTTCGTCTCGCTCTCCTCCTCTCTGTCTCCTTCCCAAGGCTCATTACGTCCTCAGAGCTCACAGAGACAGAGCAATTCATTAACCCTAAATTAACAAAGGTTGGTGAGCATGGTCCGTTAAATGGGGTGTAACCACCACCTCTCTAATATCATGCTCTGGTGTGAAGGCGCTGTAATCAACTCTTCACATTTGTTCTATAACAACTCAGATAAGTGAAAGCACATGCTGGGGAGGTTGTTGGAGGAAGGTGTGGCACAGAGAAGTTGAAATCATTGCCTGTTATTTGTGTATTAGGTTAAATTAGAGATTGTCAAAACTGTCTTTGAAAGTTCAATTGCTGCTGCTCCACAATGCCACGACCCAGTGTGTGCTTGTTGTCCTGAAGGTGCTAGTACATCTAGTAGCGTAGCCGCAGAGCGCCGTGGGCGTATGTGAAAGAGGAAGCAGCGGGAGAGGTGACTTACGAGGAGATGGTAATCTTGGTCCCTGTCTCCTCCTCGATCTTCTTCAGGTTGCGGCCCTCCTTCCCAATCAGCCGGCCCACGAGGCTGTTGTGGGCGAGGATTTTCAGAGGGATGTCCTCCGTCCTACACACACAAACACATGCACACACGCTCAGGTTAGGCGGGATGATAGAATATGAGTCCCGCTGAGTGTCACTGATGTGGTGCGAGGAATGTTATTGTGTGCTGGAGATGGACAGGAATGTGGACAGCTGCCCAGCTGGAAGTGCTGCTGTAAGCACGGGGCACAGTGTTAAGACACAAGCCTTTTATTTAGTGATGTGTATGCGACGGTTCCTTTGTGGTTTTTATAGATTGTCACAGATAAAAAAAAAAAAGATCAGGTTAAAGTGATTTTGCAACAGAGGTTTTGTGCTCATGCACCAAAACGTCATTGTGTTCCTGCCGCAAGAAGACACTGTTCACCACCGTTTACAATAAACAAGCTACTGTTGCGACAAGCACAGCTCAGAAAACGCTTCTGGTAATAGGAGGTGAAGAGGAAAACAGGGTGAAAACAAAAACAATCTGCTGCTATGTGCTGGAGTCCCACTGAGCAACTACAGACTTCCTCCTAGATTTTTAAAAGTCTCATCATCAAAATAAAAAACTGATAAATTCCTGGATTCTTTAGATTAATTTCTCATAATTTCCTAGTATTATCCTTGGATGTTTTCTGGAAAGATCCATGTAATTTGGCAGTAACGAAATATGGTGTAATAGTGTTCAATTGGTACACTTCCAATTATTTTATTCCAATTAATTAATTAAATGCTAAACTGGCACAACCTCCAATACAGAAGTCAGTGCACAGCAGTTCAACTGAACTTAAGTGTAGAATTTGTCTACAGGCAAGCATGCATTTTAACATATATGAAGAGTGTAGTTTCTAACAATGTCGTTGTCAAAGGCAAAATTAAGTACATATCAAATAAACTTTTGATCCTGAATCAAATGTTACATCTCGTTTATCTAGAAGCCAAAGCTCTTTAGTGTCACAGTTGAGAACTGGTATTCTTCCTCTTGCTGTTGAGGTTAGTAGATTCAAACATATTCAGGAGGGAAAAAAGATTGTGCAAGCTGTGTAATTTGGCTGAAGTGGAGAGTGAGTCCCATTTTCCTTTGTACTGTGCAAATTATGATGATTTAAGAGAGTTAATTTTCCATGAAATGGCTCGACAAAACCCTCATGTATTCTGGCATACAGATGGTTGTTTAAGTCTCTAACTTTGTCTCAAAAGCCTGGAAGAGGAGGCCAGATGAACCGTTTAACTAATATTTATTATTATACAGTAATGTTTTTTTTGCTTTTTGATTCATGAATTTCTTTGTACAACAAAGGCTTAAAGATTTGGTTATGAAGGTTGTTCAATCGGCTGGGCTTAGTTGTATGCAGTTTTATTCAATTATTCAATTGATACATTTTTAATTGAAATAAAGGAAGCCCTTCTTTTCCAGATAAATCTCTCTGGAAATCATCTACCGCTTTTAACCCTAACCCTAACTCAATACAACAAACTAAACTACCTCAAATGACAGTAGAACTTTGTCTCTATTTTGCTTATAACTAATACCAAATTACATATGTCTTTTCAGGAAACTTTCATTAAATTTGTATAAAATATTATATTATTACTTAAATACTGATTTTTTTTAAATGAAAATCAAAAACAACAAAACTTATATCTATATCTATAACCCACAATCTATATATATGCTCTACTGTATGGTGTGAGTGTGAATTATGGTTGTGGTGGAAGGTGATCAGATGTTGGTGGTTGTCTTTTGGGCTGGGTCACAGAGTTGTGGTGGCGTGTGTGTGTGTGTGTGTGTGTGTGTGTGTGTGTAGGGGAGGGCAGGTTGGCATGTTATAATAATAAGTGTTGCTCTTTGCTGTAAAGTAAAGTTAGCTTGGGGTGAGCTGTGGGGCAGGAGAAGTCAGTGTTGGGGGTTTAGAGGTGGTTGGGGTTTCACTGGGTGTTGGGCCTCGTTAGGCTCGGTGAAATTACAGGGTGTGGAGCGGCTGAGGTGACAGGCTCATCATTTCTGCAGGTGTGGCACCCAGGCAGGGCAGGGTGGTGTTATTTGGTTGACACGCAGAATAGGTGTGGCCATTATTGTGACTTTTGAGGCAAGGATTACTTATTTGACATATTGAGGTGGATCAGCCAATTTATTCTTGTTACGTCTCATTAATTCTATAACAGCTGCATTCAAACATAGCAGGAAGAAGAGCTAGATGACATGAAATTGGAGGTGTATCCTTTTGTTTTGAGCTGTCGTGTTTCTTTGCTGCATTCCACGGTTGTTTTTAATTTAGAGGAAAATATTGGTGGCATTTAGAGCTCCAGGCCCATTTTCTTCATTTACAAACTTTAATGAATGATGTGGGAAATACAATTTATTTGCCTTCTTGCCAAGAGTGAAATGAGAAGATTGATACCACTCTCATGTCTGTACTTAAATATGAAGCTAAAGCCAGAAGACTGGGAGAAACAGCGAGCCTGGCTCTGTCCGAGGTAACACATAGCAAATTGTTGTTTTTACACTTCTGTTTGTGTACAGATTTACAGCCTGGTAGCTGTTTCTCTATGTTAACGGCCTTTTTCCAATCTTTAAGCACATTTCTTAACTTTCGGTGTGACACCTGGCTTGAATGTCTTCTTGGCAGACAAAAGAAGAAGAAGATGACACAGACGTATTCACAAAAATGTAACTTCCACTGGTTGTCAGGAGATTGGCAGGAAACTAACTGCAATGTTATCACAGCAAGAGGTGAAAAATCTTATTTAGACCCAATGTTCAGTTTTTACATGCATCCAACAGCCTGAAATGATACAAGACACTGGGCACCAGAAACAACCAATGTAATAATCAGCCTTTGACAAAACTAATTTAAGCAAGATCTTTTCTAGCCTTTGTATCTCTACAATGTGGTCTTTTTTGTCTTTTTTCCTTTTTTTGGCTGTAGTCCAATTTGCCCCTCGGGGACAATAAAGATATCTTTGACTTGGACCTTTGACCTTTGATTGTGCGCACGCATCACCAAGGGTAATGTAAAGGAGTGCAGCTCCCTTAACAAACAACAGTGTTAAAAATAAATGAAGACAAACACTGGTATTGAGTGTTAAAGGTGGGTGTTGCTGCTCAGATCCAGCCGAAGCTCAAAGAGTTTAAAAGGTGCAGTGTCTTGTTAAAAGTGTCAAGCCCTATTACACATGTTGGCCTCGTTTCTTAAATGCTAAGCTGCGGTCACGTGTTAGCCTATACGAGTGTGTCGTGTGCACTGTGTTTACTGTGTTAGTGGTCCAAGCGAGAGAATGCGCAGCGAGATTAAAAGGTGTGCAGGCAGGTTAAAGGATAAGATTATAGCCCTGCAGACATTATGGTTAATCTCTCTGTGGGAGTGTGTACATGGTCTGCGTAAGCACATCTGAGTGTGTTTATGTGCACGTTTATGAAGGTTTGAGCACGTTGAAGTGCCGACTCACGTCTTGGTCTCGTTGGCCTCCTTCTGCATGATGTCCAGGATCATGCGGCAGGCGGAGGAGCAGCCTTCGGGAGATGAGTGGATGGTGATGGGCTTTTCTGCTGCACCTGCATTTTCCTTCCGATGAATGTCCACCCTGGGAGAGAGAGAGACATGAATACAATATAGAAGGACAGAGACAAGTAGAAGTAGCAGAAAGCAAAGTCTACTTGCGTTGTGTATTAATTAATGATAACGTTTGTCATATTGTGCCTCACAGAACAAAATAAAATAAAAAAAGACAATTAAGGTAGTGTAAGGTAGAGAAGAAACAATTTAAGAATTGGATGGTTTTTTTCACACGCACGAAAAATAAAAGGCAACAGTAAACATGCCATCTTCTATCCATGAATACTTTGGGCTGCTCATTTCCAGAATCTGACCATGTAAAGCTTTCACTGTGTGCTATCTTGCATCATTTCTCAAGACAGTTGGTCTTGAAATGCAAGCCCGCATACAGCGCCAAAGTGACTAATTAATTCAGAGCTGTCTGAGAAGTTAATGGAAAGACAGGACAGACAAAAAAATCCCAGGAGGAACCAGGCGAGATCTAATGTGAGAGTCTTCATCAGAGTAGCTTACTTGGACTGTGTCTGTTTGGTGACATTCTTGATGGTGAGGCCCTCCTTGCCGATGATGGCTCCCACAAACTGAGTAGGCACGAGCATGCGCAGGGGAAAGTCATGTTGTCGCCGTGGAGCGCCGAACTCTCCTGAGGGCCCGGGCTGAGACGCACCCTGGTCCCGGGACGACCGACCCCCGCGTCGCGTACGGGGAGCCTCGTCGTGTGGAGCAGCATCCATGTCCACAATATATGAGACCGTGAAAGAGTAGTCGTCGAACTGTTGACCTGTTAACTTCTCGATGGCTCTGGGGGGTGGATGACAACAAAATGATGGGTCTTACTATAATCAATCCAAGGAAATAATAATATATCAGTGTATAGGTTCTGTGTTTTTTTTTCTCGAGTGAGAGTAACTCTTTTACTATCATTTAAACATTAAAAACAACAGATGCCTCTGATAAACTTGCTTTTAACTACGTGTGGACATGATGCTGCCTCTCTAACCTGCCGCCCTTCCGAGCACGGCTTGTGTGCGACACGAGAAATTGACGCCAAGCATCTGCAAGGTGCATTTAAACAGCGGGCAGGCTTATGGCATCGTTGTGAAAAAGCTCTGTTTTCAATGTACACGCTAAAACACCAAGCAGGCGTTTTAGGATTTATCCACTCTGATGACCACTTTCAAAAAGCTCAGTTTACAGGTGAAAAGAAAATGTCATCTAAGTGTGGACAGAGGGCCGACATGGAGAGAAAAAATTTATATAATTAACCAGCTTAACGTGGATGTACACTCTAACAGAAGTTGTTGCCGCTGCTGCTCCTTTTCTGACGTCATCTTCACATTAATGAATAGTAACCTACTTGGGTGTCACCATGTTTAATTAAGCAGACGTTATGTAAGGAGGATATTCCGGTTTCGACCATGACTTGGCCCTGCTTTGACCCGTGCGGATATACTATTTAATCCTTCAGGTACACAAAAAGTACACAGACAAGTATGTGAACAATGCTGCTCATGTTGCCGCTGCTTGTCCGTGCATACATGTAGGCAAAAAGCAAGTATATCACAAGCCTCACTCCTGGCTGAGAGAGTCATTATTTGTGCTGCTTACTCTTTAGCTTCCTCCTTTGTTGCGTACGTAACATTCACCACTGCTGTTTCTGTGTCAGTGTTCACTGTGAAACAAGACAGAGAGGGAAAAGCAAAAACATGAGATGCAGCAAACGCACGCCCGGGCCACATTTACACATGCACATAGCAGGTCTTTGTTGCTGCCGTAGGTGAGTCAGACACGCGTCCAGGTTCCCGTGGTGACCCAGAGAGCCACTTGTCTGTGTGAATCCATTACAGCCATCACCACACTGGCTTCCCTCCAGACCCTGCTGCTGCCTCAACAGACGGGAGCTGCTAAACACAATAGCCTCACTGCCACTTGCACAATTACGGACTTAAGCTAAACAAGTAATCTGCGCAGATCAGAGACACACCTTGAAGTGAAGAAGATTTGTAGTCCAGTAATGCTCGGAGCAGAGCTAACTCTGCCACAGTTACGGGTTTGATTTCCCACTGGGACCAAACATGCTCTAAAGTATTGAACTGTGAGGTGACTTTGACTCGGATGTCCAGCGTACAGCATACGCATGGATGAATCAAGCTCACAATTAGTTAAGTTGAAACTACTTTGATAGTCAATTAAGAATTTAAGAACTTTTTAAGCAAAACATTTCAGCCCAGTTTCAGATGCTCAATTATGAGAATGTTCTGCTTTTTGTTGCCTTGTGATACAGTAAACAGAGCGATTTAATGATATTTTATAGATTAAACAAGTAATTGAATAATTGGTGAAATGAATGGTTTGTTGCAGGATAAATACTATAAACCAAAACACTAAATGCTGGCCTATCATATTAAATGCTTCTTAGAGATTGTTTGGTGAGTAATGTACAGTAATTGTGTATGTAAGTGTTACTGTAGTTGTGTAAACAGTGCACATAGTCGTAACCTAATTCTACTTCAGCTTGTATTTTGCTTCGTTTGCCAGGATAACCTTTTTCATCCTGTGGACAGTCTAACACTCCGTACCTGTAGGTGGAGAGACCAACAGCGACAGTGATAGTAAGAGAGAAAAAGAAGCACAGCATGTCTTATTGATGAAACGCCTTCTGGTCTACCAAGGCCTCTGTCAGAAGGGACAATGGCATCAACGATAGACCTCTGTTTGTGTAAGCGCTAAATATCAAATTGACGAGTCAACAAAGAAGTCACTGCTCTATGATTGTGACACTGATGCCAAAGGCTGCTCAGAAAACGTTCACAGTAGATGCTTTGGATGTCTTAACAAAAAAACTCCATTGCAACATTTGGCAAGTTAAGCACATGAACAAAGATAATGACAATCACCGAATAAATGAGCCAAGGAATGCGAGGTAATTGCCAATATCATATAAATAGTGAAACAAATGTTTTTAAGTGGACTTTTTGTCTGAGAGCTGTTTTTAGAAAGCAGAAGGCATCGGGCAAAGTCTCTCTGTCAGTGAAAACGTAAACCTCCACACCTGTGAGTGCGCGGCAGACAGCAGTTTTGGAAGGGTTAAAACCAGTGAGAGTGCCCAGCTGGCTTAGAGAGGGTGAGTGGGCAGAGCCTGGCATGGTGCCCGGCCCCAGCGCTCGCAGCCAGCCCTGCCCCGCCCACCCTGCCCCGCCACCGGCAGCCTTCACCATGCCACACAAGAACATGGGACTCCTCCAAAACCTCACCCCGTAACCAGAGCGCATGGACGCGGGCACAGAAAAGTGACAGGCGGACAGGAAGTTGGACAGGGACACAGATAGCGACTATGACGGGGACAGATACACAAGCGGGCTGGCTCTCTGGACGCTTTGATCACACGCTGCAACTGTGCAACTCTGACGCTGGGAGAGCCGGACAGAGGGATAAAGAAAGAAGAAGAGGAAATGCCGCGCTGGTGTCTGGTGCGATACAGATGAAATGCTGTTTTACAGCAGCGACTGGGAGACTCTGAGTGGAGTCATTTCTCTGCTGGGTTCTCTTTTAGCACCTGTCATACTACAGTGGGTGGTAGTTTGTCTTGGCTGGTTTGATGCACAGAGAGACACCGCGTGCGTGAGCATTTGTGTATGTGTGTGTTTGTTTGTCTGTGTGTTTTCGACTCGTACATGTGTGTGTAGACAGTGAAAAGTTCCTAGGTATAGCTCTAGTGCTGCACACACACACACACACACATAAACACACACATCCTCCATCAAACAGTGCAAAAGCCTCACCACAGGCGCCTACAGTGTCCTCCTCCATGACCACGACGCACCTCCCCAAACAACACTTACAGGCATAAACACACACACGCGCGCGCGCGCACACACACACACACACACACACACAGACAGACAGACAGACACAAATTTCTACTGGACGTCTGCCATGTCTGCCCACTTCAATCCATATGCTGAGGCCAACGGGACACATGGCGAAACACAGTGCTTATTATAGAGGCTGCATGTAATTCAAACGCTGCTCTCCTTGGGTCAAACCTACAAGACACACACACACACACACGCATGCACACAGACAGACAAGATGATAAAGGCTGATTTGTATGCAGAGATGGGTTATGTTTAGATAATGGGTGTGTGGGATGATAGTAACGAGGAAGTCAAGTCACTCAGGGAGACTTGACTCACTGGGAGGTCTGGGGGGGGGGGTTGCTAAATAGATACATGTGCATTAAACAGTTGGAGCCAGCGTGATGATGATGATGATGTTGAGATGTGCAGCAAACAGGGAGGAGAAGAGTTCTGTACCTTGTTCCACGTTTTCTACAGTACCATATTGAGCTAGAAGGCCATCCAAAACCTGAGGGAGAAATGAGGGCGTGAGTTAGAGACACAACTACGGCCACTGATGCAGAAACACACACACACACACACACACACACACACACACACACACAGGTCTGGTGCTCCTAGTGCTTGTAGTGGGAGCGTACTAGAGTGCCAAAGTGAAACCAGAACTTCACACCCTCATTCAAAACCCGACTGACATTCTCAATAATTAATAATAATTTGTTTACATAGTTGATTGCTTGTGATTGGGCGCAGCTACAGACGCAGCAACCGATTTACACAAACTAGGATTTCACTCGCTGAGACATTCTATACGTTCGTAATAGTGAAACCTCATTTAGTAAAATCAGTTTGAAACTAGTTAGTAGTTACCAAGAACGTATGAGGGATGTTATGTAATGTATTAAGAACATTATGAATAGCCTGGTAAATGGTTTTTAAAAGGGTCAATCTGTAATCCAAATGTAAGATTGGAATTTGGCTTTAATTCCCAAAATGATATATCATGACAGATGTTTAAATACATAGATATTCCAAACATTGATCTATGAAAAAGACCACAAAGGATGTATTATATTTGACATAGGGTTCTGACATTGCAATATAGAGACGTCTAGGTCCATCTATACATCTATAAAGTCTGAAATAATGTTTTGAATGGTTATTAGAAGGCGGAAAATAAATAATTGTCAATAGGTAGATTAACATTTTTACATTCCCAGATGGCACTGCTGAAGAGACACAATCACTCAGTGAAATGAGCGAGCTTGGTCAGTCTGCATTGAAAAGTTGAGGGAAGAATGATGCGGCAGGGTTTTATATGCGTCAAACAAACAGTGATTTGAGAGCCACTTGAGCGATTTGTCCGTTAACGTTGAAATCTTTACGTTTTGTGAGTTTTCTAGGAGCGCGTGGACGGCCTGTCAATATAGCAGGAACACGGGAGCGTTGGCAGGCACGACGACAGGCACGCTCACCCAGAGAAAAACAAGTTGGACCCCAGCAAAGTTACAGATGTTGACACGGACACAGTGTCACACACACAGCAACAAAGGCGGAGGCAGAAGCAGACATAAACACATGCACACGCATATGGAAGTCTACAGAGAAATACAGTATAAAAGCTGGTGACTCATTTTCAGGAAACTGGTTTATATGCTACCTGGTGCTTCAACTGGGCATCACTGTGTGTCTCTCTCACACACACACACACACACACACACACACACACACACACACATAAACAAACAAACAAACAACTGACCTCCCACTGTAGATGAGGGGGAATGTTCCGGATCTGGATCTTCCGACTCCTGCAGAGATGAGAGACACAGACGGAGTGGATTTAACAGACCTGAACCACACACACTCTCTTGAGAGTCACAGTCATCTGTTGTGTTTACAGAAAAGCCCAAACTTCACTCATATATACGATACACACATTCGCCGTATCAGCAGCTGAGGAGCGCAGAGTCAGAGCTGCATCGTACGTAACCTAACAGTCAGTGTGATCTTAACTTTCTACACCCGCAGCTCATTGGACAGCGTAACAAATCAAATGCCGGAGGAAACGTAGGTGTGTAGGTTCGGAGGTTTGTTACAGAGCGGCTAGCTAGTGGCTCTCAGTAACACCTTCCTACGAGTGCTATTCTTTCTACTCTCGCTGTGAGACGTGGAAGTGACACAAAAGACGTGAAATTTGACTCCAAGAGTGATTTCACTATTAGAGACGATGAGAAACCCCCCCAGCAATTTCACTATCTAACAAAGCTGTCATTTTTATTTGAGATTGGTCCCTGAAGGAAGGAAGTGACAAATTCGGGGTAGACGCCATACATGTGTATTTACAGATACATTTTAAATAAATTAAATTAAACTTGGAAAACTAGTGCCGAAATTGCACGTGAAAGATAGTCAACTGAAGTTAAAGTCGCAGGTGGTTAGATTAAACTGGTATTGGTAATATCTATCTTAGGTTTTAATTTCAGTTGTCTATTGGACCTTAAACACAAGCTTCCTTCTTCCTGAGTGAAGCAATCTGACCATTAGGGGAAGTGTTTTTGGCCAGAATTGAAGATAAGAGGACAAAAGAAAGATAAAATAGACCAACCGTTGAACAAACGTATCAGCCTTGTTTTCATCTCACATTCATTTCGATGTTTGCCCTTTTTTGTTGCTTGTCAGCCTGTCAACTGTTTGCACCTTTGCGAATGTGATTTGTGTTTAACAACAAAGATGGTCAAACCCAGAGTTTTCAAGGTGATTTCAACAAGCTTGGTCTACTACATCTTTTAGTTGGTAGTCAGAATATGTCAGATGGGGGAGATGGAGAGAAAGACGTACAGATGGGACGGTGTCCCTCTCTGCCCAGTCGCTCCACACAGCCCTCCACTGAGCGTGTCAGCTCAAACAGCAAAGCCACACAAACCGCCCAGTGACCACAAGCTGTTAACAACTACATTAATGTGAGAGAGTCCAGCTCGGCAATGAGAGCTGCTGGTTTAAAGGGCAGAGAGGCTGGTGGAGAAAAAAAAGCCACACCGCTGAGCAACCATATCCCCAAAAAAACTTATTTAAGGAGCATTTCAGCACACAATTAGGAGGCATTACGGGGCGATAATGAGAGGTGGATTTAAGTTCAGGAGGATTCTCCGCAGGAAATACAAACACACAGATGCACCGCGCGCACACACACACACACACACACACACACACACACACACACACACACACACACACACACACACACACACACACACACACACACACACACAC
>JAVQJF010115232.1:0-18587 GCA_036023855.1 Gadopsis marmoratus
ACCCCCCCCCCCCCCCCCACCCCCCCCCCCCCCCCCCCCCCCCCCCCCCCCCCCCCCCCCCCCCCCCCCCCCCCCCCCCCCCCCCCCCCCCCCCCCGCGGGCCCGGGGGGTTTGTGAGAACATTTAGTGCCCAGCCCTTCTCATCACTGTTAACCTCTTGCAGCAGAGATTTTCTTACTTTTACACTTACTATGTTAACACGCACACGCCTTTTTTTATGCACGATGAAGCGTGTAGGATTTTATATGGTTTCTGTGGCGCTGGCTGTAAATCACTCTGCACAGCTCAAGTCACACAACATAACATTTTATTTTATGACGGGCAAACAAATGCTTTATGTCACTCTTCAGCGTCCACATTGCTGTCAAAGAAGCGTTTTTCTTTTTGTTCAGCACGAGGAAAGTGTGTCATAAATGCGCTGCTTTCATCACAGGGAGGTTTAGTGCCACTGTTGTAAGTTGACTTGGTTACATGTCAACGCATCCAAGAAGTGTTCAAGATGGGCTGAAAAGGTGTAACTGTCTGATTTTAATACATCCATCCTCTTTCTCGCCAACACTCTTTGTATAGTGATGAAACATTTTTTTTAACAGTGTTGTGTACTGCTGAAAAAAATAGATTAAAACATGGTGGCACTTATCATGCTAGATTATTTCATTCTTCTGCAGTAATGCTGGGCTAAGTAGAATTACAAGCTGGCTAATTTCACAATTTGGTAAACTGTTTTAAGTGAGTATTAGGATGAACGACTGCATTGATTTATTCATTCAAAACTTTTGATTTAATTTGATGCGCATTATGAAGAATTAAATCTTTTTATTGCACTTTTTTTTTAATTAAATATCACTGCCACACACCATTATTATCTAAACATCTACGCACTACAAAAATAAGCGTGTGCTCAGGAAACCTAACGCTTTGAGTTGAGGCAGACCACAAATGGTTAAAGCCGTCGCCTCGTGTTTCTTTCATTAAAAGTCAGAACTTTCCTAATTCAGTTCCAGTATGTTAATACACTCCATGTGCCTCTTTTTTTATTTTTTTTCCTACGTATGTGGGTGTATGTAAAAGGGTGGGGGGAGTGAGAGCTATGTCCCTGTCAGGCTGAGCTGAAGGGTTCTGTTAGTGTCTGATTTTCTAGAAATCCTATCTCAACCTTTTCTTTTTTTTTTTATTTGACTTGATCATTACTGACACCTGACGGTTGCGGTGCATGCAGGTGTCATGTCATGGCTCTGTTGACAGAGAGCGAGTTTAAAAAAGAAACGTAACACTTATGGGCCAAAATATGGAGACTACTGCAGCAGGTGTGGAGATCCTGAGCTCGCCAGGCTCCTGATAGCAGCATGGCTAGAGGAAATAAATGTGACCCGTAAACAGTTTTTTGTATATTTAATAAAGTAATCGAAAGGGGGAGAGAGCAAGCGAGTGCAGTCACTTTTTCAGCCGAAAGGAAGATGCATATGGCAGATACAGTCACATACATTGCTCAAAAGAATTAAAGAAACGTCAATGTATCAATTCCTTCATCCTCCAGGAACTGCCTGCATACTCTCGCCACATGAGCATTGTCGTGGGCCAGGAGGAACCCAGGGCCCACTGCACCAGCGTAGGATCTGACAATGGGCCCACCAGAGGACGTCGGGCCCTCAGGCCACCCTCATGAAGTGTGGTTTCCTAGAGTAACGGCCTGTCTCCTGGGATCTCCTCCAAGCTCTTGAGACTGTGCTGGGAGACGCAGCAAACCTTCTGGCAATGGCACGTATTGATGTGCCATCCTGGAGGAGTTGGACTACCTGTGCAGCCTCTGTAGGGTCCAGGTATCGCCTCATGCTACCAGTAGTGACACTGACCCTACCCAAATGCAAAACTAGTGAAAACAGTCAGAAAAGATGAGATGGGGAAACATTTTCAGTTTCATTTTCTCCCTGTAAAACCATTCTGTTTTTGGGGTTGTCTCATTGTTGCACCTCTATTGCACCTGTTAATTTCATTAACACCAAGCAGCTTAAATTGATTAACAACTCCCTCTGCTACTTAGCTGACCAGATCAATATCCCAGAAGTTTAAATGACTTGATGCTATACTCTGCTTAAAGTGTTCCTTTAGTTTTTTTGAGCAGTGTATAATTTCACAGAACATTCAGAGAGCAAGGGAGGGATATCAGAGTCAACCCCTGACCCACGTCATCTCCGTCATAGATCTAACTGGTGTCCTATCCAAGGATCGGTACACAGGGCAGACTGTTCTAACACCTCTCGTAACAAACAAGTTGTCCTTCAGTAATCCAAGGAGAACAGGATACCAATGTACTTTAGTTCCGAAGTGACCCAAGACAGAAAATGCCAAAGAACACAAAGTGCATTCTAAAGAAAACAAACTTCTGGTAACGGGAAAATCTGAAATGTTGCCCTTACAACACTGAAGAGGTGTGTGTTACAAAAGCTAATGACCAACATGCATCACCACTTAATGTTATCGGCTCCTTTGTGGTGGATGAGTAGAACGCGCACACGCACATTGGAGGGTTGTCTGCATGCTGTAGTAGCACTTTTTAAAGGCCTTTAACACATGCCAGTGCACTTAGTAAACTGCACACAGCTCCACTGGTGCCCTAAAGATTGACATGTGTGCAAGCTAGAAAATGGCAGAAGAGGTCTATCCTAGTGTTCTTTGCAGATGGTTTCTGCTACAGCCATATTTCTATCCAAACATGTGCATGCCAGCTGGATCTGGATGTTTGCCGTCCCAACACAAATCCACTGTCGATCATCATGCCATTCATCAAGCCAATCTTTCTTGCCTGTTTTTTCTGTAACTACCAAAATGAAGAAAGCATTTGAAGGAGTGGAAGATGATTGGGCTGTGGATCGTCACAAGCAGCCCAATACGTTATTTAAGACGTCTTGTAAGATTTCAGTCCTGGTTGCTTTTGACACCGGAGGTTACTGGTGGTAACAGTTTAAATGCTTCAGTAAACTCTCATCCAGCAGTGAACATAAGAACTGGTGTATCTGTACAAAAAAAATGAACAGAAAATTAGTTTTCCTGTTTTGTAGATGCATTTTTTTTTATGACCAATGGCACTCGGTACTAACCTGAGTGACAAACGCGTTGCATTTCCTGTGACCGCATCACAATAAAAGCCACTCATGGTGTCCATGTTTGTGTTGGTGCCTGTGAATGCAATTTGAAACGCACCCAGGAACGGCGGATGCCGCCATTAATGATGAAAACTATTATATACAGAGGTAATTACAGAATTATGATAATGCTGACTATAAATGGGAGGGGGGGGGGGGGTGACAATCTTAAGGACTATATATTTGACCCCATTAACACACTTGATTGGTTTCATATTAGGAAAAGTTTTTGTTTTTTTTCAGTGGCGTGGAATTGCATTTCTTAAAATATCTTTGCATACCCATTTTTGGTCCATTTGATTTATTTATTTATTTTTATGATAGTTGATAAATGTATCTATACTCCCTAACCGTTTGGTGTTTGCCATTCCATTTGAACCCTAAAACCACGTTGCGCTTTCTTTGCTCTAGTTTTGGGCGTCCTTTCCACTTGAGCACGATCGGCGAGGTGGCTGACTCTGTGCGTCTCAGATACCAGTGACATCTGCCTTTCACCCATAGAGAGAGAAGACAATTGACGAGCACAGGCATGTCTGTTTTGAATTGTGCGTGTGAGGAAACTTATACCAACTATCTCTCTCCCCCTCTCTGTGTTTCAGCCTGCGTTTGAATAGCTCACTCCGATGCCCCATAGTGTCTCTTTCTCTGTCTCACCGAGCTAATATCCATGATTTTGCATGCTTTCAGCCGTGATAGACCATTGCGCTCCATCGCGCTGCTGCTTTGAGTGTTGGCTTGGGTTTGTGCCAATCCAGAGTGCATCAGGATGACACCTAAGAGCCTGTAATTACAGAGCAGAGCATCATGTCTGTGTCAGCCCTTTGTTCTCTGCTTTTTATAGGTATGCAGTGTTTCGTTGCCTGGCCTCATCCTTGGTACATGTGTGTTGGGGAGATGTTTTACCTTCAGAGGGTGCCAGGGACATATTTCAGTATTTCAGAGTTTGTACAGTACACACAACTGTTTGAATACTTTTTGGAAATATCAGCCATTTCGTGGTTTTCTGTTGTTGCCCTGATTCTGATCCTGCACATGTGACCGTGCGGCACCATTAACACCTCGCTCGCTCTCACACTCTCGCACACTGGCCTTCCATACGGTCAGGCTCTGGTTATTATCTGCAAGATGCAGCCGTCTCTCAGTACAATGTCCACATGCACCAAAATACGAATATAATGCAGAGTGTATGCACATTAAATTGCAGCAAAGCTGCATCATCATTTCCAGTGATTACAAACACATCTGTGCGCTTCCCTGCCTGGCCTTACAGATACTGTAGGTCTTGTAGTCTCATTCATATTCTGCACAGTCAGCTTTTATCTACAGTCCAGTAAAATATGATTTTTCTTGTCTCCAGATTATCTGTCTTTGTCTGTATCAGGGTTTGTAGAGTTTCATTCATTTGCAAATTTACCCTTTTTTTTATTTATTTAATTTTAAATACAGAATCCACTCATGCAACGACAGTGATTTCAGTAAAGGCGAGTTCATTCATGTTAAAATAGAAAGGAGTTATGTGAAGTCTGTTTTTAAAATTTACCCCAGCTCCTCCGGCCCAGCTGCCTCCTCATCAGAGGTCTGTGTCCTCTAGCCATGAAGACAAACAGTGTTTCTGTGTTGACTTGGCTGGCACGCTGCAGAAGCACAAGAATGGGCTCCTGTTGGTTGCCGGTAGCCACCGACCAATAAATAACCATCACTTTGCCCAAATATCAGGAGGAGCAGTGCTGCAATGACCTTGAAGTGACGTCTGTTGGCTTCTGTCAGAGACCCTTGAAGCTGTCAGGTGTGTGTGTGTGTTTTTATTAAATTGTTTTGATAAATTTGTGTCTTGCGTGTAAGATAAGTAGAGCTCAGTGTGAGATTAATATTGCCTGTGCTACACTCTCCTTCAGGTTTTCTCTGCCTGGCTGTGAGTAAGCCCGTTTGTCCCCGTTGCCCCCTTACCTTGTGACTTGGCTCACCCTGCTTTAGTAAATCTGGGGCATGTTTACAGTCGGGGCTTTTAGGAGTGTCTTGGCAGCCGTATGCCTACCAAGCAGCCAATCAATCGCCCCACCCTTGGAGTACTATTAAACTTTAGAAAAATAGGTTGATCCTTCTCCCCTTTTTTCTTTTTCTGAAATATGATGCCTGCCAAGGTGCTGGCATGTATTTTATTGTTTTTTTTTTTTTTTTTTACTCTGCGACCCTGTCTGCAAGCTGGCACCCTCTGATGATATCTTACTTACCTCGATAGTGACTAAGCACACACTGAACACATTCAGCTGTGGTGTGAATGAATAGATTCAGAGGCTTGCAAATCTTAATCGCGGTCACTGTTATTTTGGAGGTCTGGTGTCTCAACGCTAAGAGTTACCAAAGTATATTTTAATCTTCAAGTCAAATATATGGGAAGATTTGGTGATTATACTGTATATTTAAAAAAAAAAACAAATAAAGTTAATATGTCTGGAACATGAATTTCTTTAATTCATTAGCGTTTTCCATCAAGAGCATATCTACACTCATTACAGCCGCTTATATTTGTCTCAAAGTCTTTGTGCTTCGGTTAAAGGTATAGTACAACATTTTGGAAGATTTGCTTATTTGTGGTCTGTAGAAGGTAAGATGAGGAGATTGGTGCCACTCTCATGTCTGTACGGTAAATGTGAAACTATGGCCAGTTAGCTTAGCTTAGCATAAAGACTGGAAACGGGTAGCCTGGCTCCAGAGGTAATAAAAATTGTGAATGAACAGCTCTAAATTAAGAGGTTATGTCTAGTGTAAAAAGAACAGCTTGTGGTTTTATGGGGGATATATGTCGCTTTGTTTTGCCCAAAAACGCAGTGCGTCTCCCAGCAGACGAGCACCAATTTGTGAAAGTAGAGCATACTAGCATCTATTGGCAGGACATATTTTATACTGTACATATGGAAGAAGATCTCAACATTTGATGGGTTTAACGCACACATTTGGAGATTTTAGACCCTTTTTAAGGAACAGATGCAAGACTTTCCCCTCATGTATCTCCATTTTACTTCAAGACGTTTATAGCTGTTCATTGTTTGTGTGTGTGTTTGCACAGAATTAGTCTGATTCTCTCACTATAAAGCAAACATTTTTTGTGACCGCAGAGCAGCTGCTCTCTGAAATCCTCTGTGATGAGATTTGTGCTTGCCATCTTTACCTCCACTGATTTTTACAAAAACAAACCATCACAATGAATAAATACACAAATTGAATTTCACCTAATTAATTGATGAAAGGTTCTTCTGTGCCAGTGGAGAAAAGACTTTTAGTTCTTGAACATTGTTAGTATTGCATGCGGACCCTGTTCTTCCAGCTGTAAACTGTCTTCAAGTGATTCATCTTTTGAACTATGCCACTGCAAGCTAGTTTGGATCACTGCCCAATTTCCTTTGCAGTTTGTAGTCTTTCTCAACCATGGAGGATTGAGGCAAATGTACACAGTTTGAGTTCCAGGCTGAGATTCAAAGATCCCATGGTACTAACTAATTCAGCATGTTGGCACTGGCAATAAAGCAGCACCATATTGATGGTAGGTGTGATGTGATGAGCATTAGCAGAGGTTGAGGGTCCGGCTTGGTGACAGCCAGCTGATTAAACAGGCGGGTGATGAATGGACCTGGAGCCTGGCTGTGAAATGGCCTGCAGATGCCCGACATTCTGCTGCAAGCATGTCAAAACACACCACTGATCTGCTGCATAGGACAGTGCAAAAAAAAAATCTCCCAAAGATTCAACCTCTGCAGAGAGAGAGAGGAAGCCTTGACTTCAAAATCGCTGCAGTTTGACACAGGACTGACGTTTGCTATCGGTTTGACCTTCTGTGCTTATCAAAAATCCATCTCGGAGTGCTTTGAAAATAACATTCTCTTCCACAGTCTGCATGTTTCTTCATAGGTCACTCCAATCTTCCTGGTTACCACAACTCCAGCTCATTCCCCGACCTCAACCCCCCACGCCCCTCCTGCTAAGTAGCCCCGGACTGAGTAAAAGTTTCATGAGTTTGCTCTCCTCTGCTTGTTATTCCATTGTCTGTCTAAGCGGATGTCACTGTGATTTATGTCAGAGTTTTAATATGCTGAGGGAAGGCTGTTTTTGGTTCCAGTGAATGGCCAAAACTCAGGGGAGCCGTGGCAGTCGAGCTATGATATGTCCCCCTGTTGAGAAGAGAGATGGCACTCCTTTGTCTGCCAGCGGCAGGGTCCACTGGGGCCGAGTATAGCTCTTTGTGAGCATTTAGGACATCTTTAACAGACTTCATTTACCTTCAAATACAACCCCCCCCCCCATCCACCTAAGAACTGTATTTTGTTTTTTTTTCCCGTGACCTAAGGATGAAAATAGGAAGGCTTTGTTTTATTTTGTATCCTCTCCCTGGATTTTAATGACGGGCCCCTCTCTTCATTGACTCCAGATGTTACAACATTTTAACCAGAATCAGGGCTGTTGATCTGAAAAGGGCCTAAGATTTGCTTTTTGGACAAGGCGTGGCTTGTGCAGCTGGCTTTCACTCCCATAAGGGGAAGACGATCATCCGCCAAAGGGCCTCGAGTGATTGCTGAACCATTTGTTTGCAAGCATGTTGAAGAGTTTAAGTTGTGGGGTTGTAAACATTTGCCGTTTACTGGCTCCATTTGCATGATGGTCCAGTGCGCCACCTGGAGCGTTGGAGATGAATGTAATGCTGGTGTCTTTTTCTTACTGTCAAAAGTGTCTAAATGTTAACTCAGATTGCTGGTTATACTTGGGGGTGGTGGTTAAAGGCTGTAAATGGTTCAACTGCAGCAAATATTAGTGTTCATAGTGACTCCAGATATGTGCCAGTAATGTTATTTGGACAAGCAGTCTGTGACACCCAGCCTTTTGCGTCTTGGGGAGCGCATCGAGTGTGTTTAATATGTTTGGAATGGGAGGCAATAAATAAACATTTACAAAGATGGTCAAAAACTGCAAAGGGTAAGAAGTATGTAAGCAATGGGTGCACAAATATTTGCTTGCATGCATGCCGTGTCTTTGGTGACCTCTGGAAGGTCATTGGTCTTGTTGATAGATATCATGCGATAACATCCACCCATCCATCCAGATACGTGCTGACTCCAACTCAGCTGTTGTTTCCCCTGAGGATCACAATGCTTGAAGGTCTTGAAATAAACCCCTTTTTCATGACTTCCTGGGCTCGTTGTTGCCACTTATATTGGGTAATTTGAGCAGTTTATCACACAGTAAGCCGAACTGAAAAGTGACCAATTGTCTGACTCATTGCCTTTTACAAAAACTGGCTGCACAAATCAATCCAAGCCTCTTGAATCTCCGCTCACAGCGGAAAAGCAGTAAAACATAATATCTGCTGCTGCTGATGCCACTGTGGAGGATCCTGAGTTATTTGGGGGGGCAGGATGCTATAAAAGGAGCAATGTGTGGGGAAAGAGTAACTCATTTGACTCTCTGCCCGCTGCTAAAGAGATCCGTTCGAAGAGGGTTGGTGAGTTTAGATTGGTGTTGAGTAGTAGAGGCTTTCACCCTGCTGCGAGTGCAGAGCAGAGCAAAGGGAGAGCTGGCCAGCGCAGGAAAGTGTGGACGTGGCTCTCTGGCGTACATCTGGCATGTTCTCGGTCGAGCAGCATGCCCAGTGAGAGTTTCCCCATTTGTGCCATAAACTGATTTGACTGGAGCTCACCACCACGTCTTCTTGTTTCCTGCTAGATTTGTGGCTCTCTGTGAAGCCTTGACAGAGATTCTCAGATTTCCATGGAGTACTGGAAACGATAAAACGGCAGTTCCAGTGTCGATGCACACAGGTGGCCGGCACGTACTGTAGGAGTGTGTTGATATGTGGTGGTTTGGGGGGGTTAACAGGTGCGCGTTATTTCTACATTTTGAGTTTAACTTGTGGCCTGATTTTATTGTTGAACATTCTCTGTCTAATGCATATTTGCCCATTTCAAAGCTCATCATCACATCTGTAAATCACACAATTCCCTACATGATTTTATCTAGCTGATTGGCTAATTAGCCCAACAAATCAGACCCATCCACTTACATAAGCTACAGTCAGTGGCTCTTGGTTCTCATATACTGTATCTGCATTGATTGCATTATTGCCAGGAGATTATCCAAAGTTGGTTCAAGGCACCATTATATGTTGCACGTGAGTGCTGAGTTGGCGGCATGGCGGCCCGTCCCTCTGTAAATTGTTGTACTTTTCTGTAGATGTTTTTAATGATGTCTGCTTTATAATTCACCTCTAATTCACTTTTAAAATAAAGTGCTTTTCCTAGGGTTTCTCCTTTTTAGAAGAGCTTGGAAATTACTTTATGCCAGTAACTGGATTACATGCGTTTTTAAACGTTACCATTTTCAGCATGTATATTTTCATTCAGGTTGAAAAACTGATCACATGTGTGCATGTGATGTTTTGTGCATCGTTGACGAAACCAATCATTTTGTCAGGGAATAAAATGTTTCTGTTTTTGATAATCGGATGAAATTTTGGAGCCCCTTTTTGAAACCCGTAAACACTCCTCAACAGCACTGTGATGGGGAAATCATTAGTTGTTTCTCTCCCTGCAGAAGGCCGTCTTCACAGCTTGGCGGTGTTGTAGTTGGGGACCTAATGTGCGTTCTTGTTCTTCCAGCGTCTGGACATGTTCTGTACGGGTCTGTTCCTCTTTGCTCTGTCGTGGTATGTGATGATAATCTCCAATGTGTGTGTTTGTGTGTTTCTTTTTTCTTTCCCTGTTGTTTCCCAGATGCAAAGGAGAGGTCGGCCAAGAGATTCTCTGTGGACGGCGTCTTCAATTACACTTCTTTGCTGCTCAGCCAGGAGGACGACATGCTGTACGTCGGAGCCAGGGAGGCGCTGTTTGCCCTCAGCCTCTCAGACATCAGCAAGACCAAGCTGCAGAAGAACGTGCGTATGTTCAAATTCCACGTGGACTGTAAGAGTCAAAGAGTTGGAGTACAGTCGAGAGTTAAATGCTATGCTATAAATCGGCTGCTTGTATAAGAGGCCATTTATTTATTTCCATACCACACAAACCAGGTCTTGGAGTGCATTTTGGTATTAAAGAAACAGTCAATAGAATCGGCACAGTTCCCTGAATTTCGCATGACTTATTCAGGGTTTCTTTTTCATCTTCAGCTGACGTGGGGCACTCCTGCTGGAAAAAGAGAGGAGTGCAGCTTCAAAGGGAAGAACCTGGAGGTGAGAGGCTTCTTTTTACTGCTCCAGCAAAACACCAAATAATGAAAATACAGCATGGATTTTCTTTCTGGTGGTGGATGTGTGTTCTTTCCTTGCAATCCTCTCTGAATCATTTCAGCCAGTGTTGTGACAGGATAAAATGAGCGTTGAGTTCTGTGTTGACTAACCTTTTCCACAAGTTACAAATAGATTCATCAAGTGTGCAGACTTGCCAGGGAATTGCCCTCTTTTCTTTTTTTTTTTTTTTTTTTTAGTGTGCACCGCTTCTTTCTCTGTGTCTGGCTGTTACCTTGTTGTCATGCCAGCTGTTGTATCCCTAGGCGACAAACCTTGGTAATCTTCGTACTGCAGTGTACAACTCTGGTCTGTGTAGCACAGAAAGCCCACCAGGCAACGGCTGTGTGATGCTGGGAGCTTTCTTTTCCCCAGCAATGTTTGAGAAACTGGAAAAGATGTTTAAGTTTCTAACAATTTATATCGGTGTTTGTGTCTCTGTTTTTAAGATTTACTTGTGACTACAAACTCCAGTATTTCAGGCACGGATGTTAAGGAGCTCAAGAAAAACATGAAATTCATAGTCCTCGAAATCTCTCCATTCCTTCCCCATCCAGACTGATTGCTTCAATTACATCAAAATCCTCCTGCGGCTGAACAGCACTCATCTCTATGTGTGTGGCACCTATGCTTTCAGTCCTATCTGCGCCTACATTGTAAGTACTAACCTCTCAGTCTCCCAATTGTGCACCTCCAAGACTTGATATTTCTCCTGTCTTTGGAACAAGCCTTGATATTTAAAAAAATTTATTTCTCTCCACTTCTCTCACTAGCACAGCTTTGAATTTTGACATATTTCTTGGGTGTTCTCGAATAATCGAGCTCTTATATCCACCATGTTCGTATTGGATCTGTTGTTATCCGAGCGTAGCCAAACGCAGCTGAGGCACATTAGCCAGACATGTCAACGGGGGGGTACACGGGTCGTGTGGTTTCCAGCGAGAGGGAAGCAGTAGATCTGTTTATCTAGCGAAGGAGTAAATCTGGAGTGATGGTAACCGGCAGCCGGATGACACTGATTTCAGTGATGGGGGGGCAATCGAGCTTGGTGACAGCTCGGCTCTTGAAGCGGGGCATTAAACTCCCCTGTTTGACGTCAGAGTGCAAGAAAAGCATGGGGCGTCTCAGACTGAAGACGACTTGGCAGGACTTTAGGCCCTGAACTGGGATTCCAAGCAACTCTGAGCCCGGCTGGTCTGCGTGAACACTTGTCATGTTGACGGAGTCTAGAAGTGCGTGAGTGCGCGTATTAACAATAATTAATGTTTTATTTATATAGCTGTTCTCAACACGGTCGCAGAGGGTTTACGGGCAGTGTAACAGGACGCTGAAGACACTAAACAATACACTAAACAGTCAAATGACAGACATGAATTAAAACCAGCCCTGAGTATAACAACAACTCATAATGAAGATTTTCCAGGCAGTGGAGGCACTCCACACTGTCCTGTTTGATTTTATTATTAGTAAATGGAACAAGTTATTGCTATTACTGCAAATGGCCCACATACATTTATTTTAACGTCTATCTTAATACAATACTCACATTCCCGTAAGTACATTGAATGCTTTACTGGTCACTGTAATTGCCCCCCACCCCCTACTGGCTGCAAAGAGATCCTTTCTTAAAGCCATTTCAATGTAAGTCTACTGTCCTCACATTGCTCTTAGCTGAAGCTAATATTAGCAGACTGATCGTACATCTTCCAAAGTTGTGGTCTTTTTCTTTTTTTTGCACAGCACCGCTGCTCTTTCAATGTACACACAGGCATGTAACCTAAATGTTATCTCATTTTATAAAGGCTTCCTCTGAATGTGTCAAAAATGCCAAACATTTCCAGGTTCCAGCTTCTCAAATGTGAAAATGTGCTTCTTTTCTCTGATTTTATACCTTTTGTAAATTGAAGATCTTTGTGTTTTGGACTGTTGAACAAAACAAGTATTTTGAAGATGTCGCCCACACTGGCTTTTGTTAAACCCTCCCTGCCTGGTAATGCCAACATCTTTCAAACTCCCTGCCCACTGTTTGTAACGGCTTGTAAAGGCATTCTGTTAAAAGGCCAACCCTGAGATTACTCAAGTGATGTCACTTTTTTCTCCTTCAGACCCAAGAAGACATTATACAACTGTTTCCAGAGGCTGAATTTTGACCTAAATACTTACTCTAGTTCTAGTACCTGGCTTATACACTTGAGCAGCAATATCATATGTAAGGGATAATATAATGCCTGACAAGGTGTCAATTATGAAGAATTGGTGGACGACTGGGAGGCCAGAACCATCCAACTAACCAGCCACAGACGTCTAGAAATATTGAAAGTGACTGAAACCAAATCTCAGTTGTTTTTTTTTGAGTGATGTCCTCTTGTGACTCACATTTTCTTGCTGCCTAAACCTTCAAACTGGCTGAAGACGGAACTTTAAAACGGGCAACTTTAAAGGAAAACTTTGGTGTCATTCTATATTTTTCCTATTGTCAACAAATCCCATGAAAGGACCAAACCCAACCTTAAATCATGCCTTAATACTTCTGTCTCGCTCAGCCCCAAGTCTTTCTTCCTACTTATGACATAAATTTTTTTTTTTCCTTTTTTTAAGGCGCAGTAATTTCCTGTAACAGCTGGTCACTGTAGTTTTTAGTAAACGCCACTTAAACAGGCATGTACAGGACTATTTTGAGGAAGGGCTTCATACACTAAAGAGCGTTTATGGCAACAGGGCGGTGTATGTACTACAGCAGCTGTGTTCATAGTAATGAAGGAACATGTCACCCAGTGTTGGTGTTGCTCAGTGAACAACAGCTCTGTGACACAGGAATAAACTATTTCAAGTTTTGGAAGCACAGACGATGCTTGTTAGCAGGATCCAATTCATTGTTGGTTTTGGTCTTTTTCATGGGTTTTGTTGACGGTAAAACAATATAAAGAATCACCAAATGTATCTTCTTAATATCTGTTGTACCAGATCAACAAGCCCAGTGGGTTTGGAGGTACGTCATTACAGTGAACCAGCCTTAGATCTGCTGTAAGTTTTTTTTTATTTTCTTACTATAGAAATAGTAAAGTCTAGGACATACAGCATCCAGACAGAAGCTACTGTATGTTCACAATAACCAAACCCCCTGAAAGCCATTGCTTTGTGTGTATTGTGGTGAAGAAGTGGAGAGGAGGAGCTCGAGGTTGCTGAGCTTATTTAGCTCACTCTTTTTCACTGTAAGTAGACTTTAATTGGACTGTGCCTGAGGGACGTTTGCTGTGTTTGCGTCTTGTCTCCAGAACACGTCAACATTCACGCTGGAGAGAGACGAAGTGGGCGAGGTCATGATGGAAGACGGGCGCAGTCGCTGTCCCTTTAATCCAGAGTACAAATCCACTGCCATCATAGTTGGTACGTAGCGAAGCGCAGGTTCTTTGTTGTTTTCTCATCATGTCACGTGAAGCGTTTGGCACACAAAAGGTATCATTATGACTGGCTTCTTGCTGGGAAGGAGTCTCTGGAAACGGGCTCAGCTGTTTTCTGATGCTACTTTTTGATGTTAACTACCACTTTGATTCAGTAATGAGTCATGATGTGCCTGCTGATGTTGTTTGTCTGCATCAATCCTTCCGATAAATAGCCGAACGCCAACAGACGCTGCTTGTGTGTAACTTCTTTAACGAGCAATTAGCGAATAATTGAGCTGGATATGAGTTGAAGAAATTATTTGTCTTATCTCTTATTTCCCCACTCTAAACTATTACTGACTTAAGAAAGCCCCCCCCCCCGAGCAAATAATTTCTGTCATTTGTTGTGTTTAATTAATGGCGAATTAAGCTCTTAATTTAAAATCTTGCAATCTTTGTTTTCTTCCAGATGGTCAATTGTACACTGGTACTGTCAGCAACTTCCAAGGGAACGAGCCAGTCATTTACAAGAGTTTGGGTCAGGGAACTGCTCTGAAGACAGAAAACTCTTTAAAATGGCTGCAAGGTATAAACTCCATTTACCCCATCAGATGGCAGGCTGTGTGTGTGTGTATGTCTTTTCTTTTGACCCACTATATATTCAACAGAGCAGATAAGCTCCAAAAAGTAGTGGGCGCCCGGTCCTGCCCGTTGCTGCACGTGCACTTCAAAACCCAGCTTTCCCGTGTAAACGCTTACTACTTTTCAAATTTACGACGACACAAAAGTGATGAAACGGCTGAAAAAGCAGTTCGTAGAAGAAAAAGGTACAACGTGTCGTTCTAACAGCACGTTTCCTTTTTTGTGTTCCCCTCCTATTTTTTTTTTTTTTTGCAGATCCAGTCTTTGTCGGGTCGGCTTACATCGAGGAGAGTCAGCCAGTAGGCAACCCCGTGGGAGACGACGACAAGATTTACTTCTTCTTTAGCGAGGCGGGAAAAGAATTCGACTTCTTTGACAACACCATTGTGTCGAGGATCGCTCGCGTATGTAAGGTAAGACACCTGGGGTCGGGGTGAGGTCTTTACACAAGACAGCCAGGCAGAAATGAGAGGCGCAGCAGGGTTCACGATTCCTCTCCTTAATCCTGACACAATTGCCACAAAACGAGGTGGGACGCTCCCATGTCAAAGCAGGTTTGGTAGCATTTAACTGCACGATATGCCTGTGTTGATGCAATGGAAATGTGTCACGGGTGCATTAAAGCTTTTTCTATTTGACTGTGCAAACGATGTTTCAACAGTTTTGGTTTCCCCATGCCTGAATCATCCTCCCCTCCTCACCACGCCGCCCGCCCTCCCTTTTCTCTGCAATGTCATCTCCCCCGCTCCTTCCATCTCCCTCACAATGTCAGCTGCACTCGTCCATCCCTCCAGCTCTTTGCCTCCAGCTCTTTGCCTTTCTCCACCAGCGCTTTTGAGCTTTGCAGGCGTTATTAGTATTCAAGGGTGCTTTGCAGCAATATGAAATGCCTTTTCCACTCCACGATATGGCCTGTTTGTGTTGCAGAGCACGCAAACTGTAGCAACTGCAGGATTCACTCGCATCATTAAAACCGTCGACGTCATTTCCCTCCTCCCTCAAGAGTCGAGTTTGGTCGCTCACCCTGAGTAATCAACGCCAGATTTTATGGCTTTTCACCTGTCATCAGATCAATTAAACAGTTATGAAGCAGGCTGATATACATGCACTCAGCATCCCTCCCTGGCTGATGCCTCTTGTTCATGTAGGCAGTAATGTGAGTAATCGTGGGGACAGCATGTAATCTTAAGTGACAGCTTAATGACTTAGTCCTGCTAGGCTCTGGCACTCGGTGCTGCAACACCTCTCGCAGCCGGCGGAGCACCTCCTGGGTTCTATATATGGAAATCATTGACAGAGAGGCCTCCAGACTGTGGCAACTTGCTGCAAGAAGAACTGTGCAGTAGAGACTGAAGAATGGCTTTCTCTGCTCTGTAAAGCGCCTTTATTTCACAGGAATGCAGCAGCCCTCTTTTTTCCTGACGGGGACATCTTTTCAGATGCCTTTCTGTGGCAGCACAGTAGTGATGGAGGTGGTTTATTCACCAGTGTACTCGGTAAATGTTCAAGTTTATTCAACATTAACAAATCAGTGTAATGAGATGATGCACAGGAATTCCACCTACTGTCGAGTTTCATCTAAAAGAATCGCTTTGGATCTAACTAATTGTCGGACTTCAGTGAGACATTTAAATTCATCTGTTGCACAAAGCTGTCTACTTCTTGCAATAGAACGGTCTTCCCATGAACTTTGGGTAACTTAAGACATTTTTTCCCCTAAAACAAAATTAAACACGAGCTGTCCGAGCCGCTCAGCTCCCTTCACTCCAGCAGAAAATGTTTGCCTTCTGCAGAAATTCAACATTTACAAGAACATTTTACTGTGAATATTCAGTCAAGAGTGTAACAATAGAAAAATTTAAGTCAAGTGTCACTGATTGTTGCCATGGAGACATGGCTCTTAGTTCAGAGTTAGCCTGGGGGTTGGGTATCTAACTTTTCAGGCTCAAAATAAGTCACTTTATTTCATTTTTCATGTATTACTTTGATACTGAAGAAGTAAAATATTTGAGGATTCTCATGCAAGTTCTGGAGCTGTAAGGGGCATCTTTTTATGATTTCTAAGTGACTTTATGTACGTTTATGTGTGGCAGACATAAGAGTGATGTCGCACTGTATCTAAAAATATGTGCATCCATTCATTTGACGCAAATTGTCGCAATCGGGCTCTAAGGGTTTTAAAGTATCTTAATTGCAAAAAACAAAGAACTGTTGTTTCCAGAACACTGGTCTGCACCTGTCGTCCCTCCCTTCTCGACACAGTTTGAAAACCTCTGCATTCGTCAAGAGCAGAGTTAAGACTCACACTACAGACCAGTCTGACACATCCTTGAGAAAACCAGCTGTGCTGCAGGCTAACATCCTGAACTATTGCCATATTTCTTTTTCTCAGAATAGTGCATCACATCTGAACACACGCCCTGTGTACTCCTTCAGTGAGCAGAAAGTGCCGAACTGGATGAGAGTTTATGTATGAACACCCCTCCCTGTTAGCAGCCTCGGTATCTATACCACGCTTTTATTTTTTTTATTTTTTTTTGCCGACTGGCAGAAAGCATGCACTCCCCTTTCCCCTCTGTCTCTTAAAATATGTAAATAGTGCTTTTATTTTAATATCTGAAATATTTTGGGTGTGTCGGTTCAGCTTGGCTGACATTTTGCTACGTTATAGAGGACGTTTCTTGTAAGATAAATCAAAGCCTCTTCAGCGTTTTCATGGTATTCTAACTGCTGCTTTGCTTGGCTTTGCCAAGTAATTCTGCTTCTGAGTTGTTTTTCTCCCCCTCTTTCCTATCTGTCCCCCTCCCTTCTTCCACTCCCTCGTTCTTTTGTTTATTCAGGTGTGCACACTGAGGGACTGGAAAGCAGGCACATTATGAACATTGCGCGGCACCGTTTTCTTCACTTCTCGTTCATCTGCTTCTCGGGTTGACAAACGTGAAGTTCGGATGAAATGTTAGAGAGAGAAGTGTAATACAACGCAAAGAAGCGAGTGTATTTTTGGAGGGCAGCTATCGGGGCGGGGGGAGTGGTCCATGTGATTTGAAAGTACAAGCTGCGCAGCGGAGCACAGCAACAACGGCGGTGGACAGCTGAGAGAGCAGGAATGTGGTCTCCTCATTATGTGGACAGGCTACTACCACAGCCTAGTAATTGGCTCCCCGGCCGTGCGTCGGTCCCACGAGGTTTCACCTCACCTCAACATGATTGTTTGTGCGTAGCAGCACACAGAGGAGGAAACGGAGGTAGTTATAGTTTTGCATTTTATTATCTCCTCAAGGTGGGGTGACTCACTCCTTGTGCTGTTATGTAGGAGTTGTTCAGGGTTTTGGAGGCCGTGCTGATGGGATAGTTTTGGATCTGAGGCAAGAAAACTGCCTTGAGATTGGGCGAGACCACTTGTTTATGGTTGTGTCCCCCGTCCTCCTCCTCCTCCTCCTCCTCCTCCGGCTGCTCCTCCTGTGTTTTCCAGCTTGCGAGCTGTATTTGGGGGAGTTTCTTTTGGTGTGTGTGTGTGTGTTTACAAGCTCTTTTGATAATTGCTAGTCATAGAAAAGTCGTCTGATAACTGTTTATGTGAATATTTTGTGACGGCTTAAAAGGAGAGTGAATGCCTCCCCTGTATCTTGGAGAAGTGAGGCGTGAACCACTGATGTTGATTTCAAAGCTGTAATTATTAAGTAACCATTGTTTTTGTTTTTTTCCTCCTCTCCTTCAAAGAGCAACTGGTGTTTTGTGCTAATGCATCTTTTTATGAGCTTCTTAGTCTCCTGCATTTTATTGTCCAAATGTGCTTTTTTTTGTAACTCAGTATAAGTGAGTGCACCGCACATATGCTGCACCACAGGAAATGGTTTCAGCACTTGGAATCACATCAGAACATAAAGATCCTGGTTGGTTGTGATTATTTGTCCAGTTTATTTAAAAAAAAAAAAGAGGTTATAACTGACACAGTAATCACTTTCAGATTCCCTTATTTGATCCCAATAGCACCCTCTAAAGGAAAGGGGAGGGATTGCAGCTTTGATACACCACAGGGACTCGGGTGTTTTCAGCTTCACCGTCTGCAGTTTTAACACCTGAAAGCTGATTTTTTTTTTTTTTTTTTTTTTTTTTTTTTTTTTTTATGTTGTGAAGAAGTAAATTTTGGAT
>JAVQJF010115251.1:0-17683 GCA_036023855.1 Gadopsis marmoratus
CCCCCCCCCCCCCCCCCCCCCCCCCCCCCCCCCCCCCCCCCCCCCCCCCCCCCCCCCCCCCCCCGCTAATCACAGATAAGCTGTTCAAAAGGTCACTGCGCTGGAAAAACTTCATGCAGCTCCTCCACCAACATTTACTCCCATTTTTAACAATCACAGTTTAGTTTTCCATCATCAGCCGAAAACTGTTTCCCACCCGGTCTGTGCTGCATTCAGAGCCTGTTTTACAGACTGGGAAAAATGACTTCCCTGCCTGCCACACTAGTTGATACAACATTTATCTTTTTCACAATGTTTATTTCATTACGTCTGCTTCACTTTGTCGTGTTCTTCGTTTCCCACAGTCTGTTTTAGACATTTACTGTATACTGAGGTACAAAATAAAGGACTGAGAAATCTGATTTTTTTCGAGTTTACAGAGCAGCTCAATTATTTCTGTTGCTTTGCCTTGTTGGGACGACAGCGTCCACAAACACCTCCCTCTGAAGTCCAGTGGTTTTAGTCTGTGTGCTGCACTTTATTTAGTCTTTTGTCCTGCAGAGTTACTTTGCAGTTTGAGCCCAACAGGACTTCTAATAGGACTGTGGCTCTGTTTGGACGACGCTCTGCAGTGAATAAATGCATTTAAACATGATGATCTCCACAAATCAATGATTTCTTTTAAAGCGGAAACAAACTTACTACACAAAGCAAAAATCTTCAAAATTTGGAAAAGCTTTAGAGCTGCGATGATCTGCTACAGAGCTGCAGCTCCTGGTACAGACCAGGAGCCAATACTGGGGAGAAAGATCCAGGTAATTACTGGGAATTCTCACCAAAGATTTATTCCATTTCTCAGGGAAAATACTTGCGGGAACCCGGGATTCTCAGCATGTGTGGTGCCGAAGACTCGTCAGACACTTTCTTCAAACACAATGAACTCAACCTCCTACCTCATACATCAGCTAGATGTTGACGTTTGCTCTTTGTTCAGGGTTTGTTGTTCGTGTTCAGCTGAATGTCTCTGAATTGAACATTATTCTTGGAACGGTTTGAAAGTACACTAGAAACCAGAGTCAGGTTACTTTTTGTATAAACATACTCGGCCAATAAAGCTGATTCTGACTCTGAAATATATATATATATATATATAAATATACACACCTGGACAAAATAGTTGGTACCGTCTGTTAAAGAAAGAAAAACCCACAATGGTCACTGAAATAACTTGAAACTGACAAAAGTAGTAATAAAAAACAGAATCATTTTGAAAAACAAACTAATGAAACTGGCCTGGACAACAATGATAGAACCCGTAACTTAATATTTTGAGGCGATAACTGCAATCAAGCGACGTCAGTAACTGTCAGTGGCACCTATACTAGTTTCAGGTTAAGATTAAGGCCTACATTTTAAAAAAGAAAAACGGGTAAGCTTACAGAATACAATGCATTATTACATTGCACCTGTCCACAGGTATTTGGCCGACTCTTCCTGTCAGCTACAGCAGTAAAACCACATCAGAGCTCATATGACTCACTTGATTTTATTACTATAAATGATCCAAATAAAAACGTTCCTCCTTTAAAGAAAAACGTTCTTATGAAAGAAATTAAAAAAAGGGTTTATTTACATGCTGTCATTTATCTTTGTTGACTTTTTAAAACTTCCCAGTTACAGTTCCCAGTTAATAATTGTTATATTTAAATATTTCATTTTCTTTTCTTCCTTCTTTTTTTTGTAGCAGCCTTTCTATACATTTTTACTTTTAGTTAATTATTATTTTGTCTTGAGATTGTATTAGATATCTTTGTCCTGTACCAGCTGTCATTTAAACACATTCATATTGTATAACAGAGTATGGAAGTGTATGTAGGTAAAGTGTGTTTATATATATGTGTGTATACACTATATACGGTATATATATATATATAATCTGTGTGTACATGTATTTATAATATGCAAACAAATCAAATTTAAAAAACAGGACTTGTAGTAAAAACCAAACTACTGTGGAAAGCTAAGAATTAGAAGAGTATAAATACATGAAAAATGTTCATATGTTCACGTTTTTAAAAAATCTAAACAGTAAATAGATTTAATTAATAAAGTTGAACGAGAGAAACGCTCTCATGCTGCGTTACCGACATAGCTCCGCCCATTGCACTTTCCCGCTCGGGGATTGGCGGAAGCGGAGACATCGCTGCCTCGTCGTCGGAGAACTGAGCTGTCAATCAAGAAGAGGCGGGGTTTACATCTGGAGTTAATATATTCCAGGCGGCTGCGGAGCCGCGGCGGAGCGCAGCGCTACAGGAGACCCGGACCCGGCGGCATGTTCGGCGGCGGCGGCGGCTGCTGCTAGCTAACGCGGATGAGTTATCGCCTCCCCGGGGAGAGAAAAAGGACTTTCCACAACGTTTTGTGGGAAATGGACGAAGACGGCAGCGACCAGATGAGACCGCTCCTCACCGCTGTAAGTTCCCACGCGCCTCTGTAGCTGTTAGCCGGCGGCTAGCGGCTAGCGGCTAACGGCTAACGGCTCCGGCGGGCGGAACCCGAAACACGGAGTCTGCTGTCGGGAAGACGCGTGTTGTGTAAAATGCCAGGTAGGGACCGGACAGCGTCTCCACCCGGACGGAGACCAGCCGACTGCTTTTTGTTTTTCAGGCGCCAGGAAGTGAAGCAGCGACGCGTGGAACCAGGAACCCGCCGCGCCGGGCTACAAAGCGAGCCGGTTCTTGCCGCCGCACCGGTGCCGCTTCTGAAACGCGTCCGAAAGCAGAATTCGATTCACGAGCAAGAGCCGTTACATTCGGCACGAGTCGCATCCACGCAGCGGCTCTCTGTTTGGAAGCTTCTGTTCCGACACGCACCGTTCCGTTAACCGCTGACGCGCACCGTTCCGGGTGCTGGCACCGTTCCGGGTGTCAGCCCGGACACTTCGGCCGGTTGTCCCAGAGTCTGTCTGCTGATGCGGCCTGACAGACACGAGGTTTCTGCACCGCCGTTCAGCAGGTTGAAGGCAGCAAATCTCAGGTCCGACAGAACCTGTTGCTGCATCACGTGTTGTGCTGGGATGGAGTCACTGCTGGGCTCAAACGCTGTCAGGCAAATGCCCGGTTTAAGTGCCCGTGAGCAAGGCACATGTACTGATGCTCATGATGGATGCCGCCGTTACCATGGAGACGGGGGGTGAGTCGGTTAAAAAGCTGTGCGAAGACTTTTCCAAGTGTGAGCTGCTGACTGAGACTGTCTGTTCACAGGTCTGTCTGTTGTGTTCACACTTGTCCCGTCAGTCTGGGGCTTTGACTTGCAGCACACTGATGAGGACTTGCTTCAAATAACATAGAACATTAGGTGAGTTGGCTTTAAAATGTGAAATATGCTGAATCTAAAGGAGAAATGATAAATTCAGCTCCTGTCGCTCAGCCGGTCAACTTTTCATGTTTTAAATTCTGTGCCGGTCGTAACTGTACGTATGTGTGGAACAAATGCATCCCAATCTTTACATCTAACGACACACCGTTCTACAGAAATAGATGTATTAATAACATAATCCAGATATTTGTAATGTAGATGGGACATGTTTAATATATTTAACATGGACATTTCATTTTAAATTCTTCATTTGATTCTGAGCCAGGCTCAAATGTCTGCAGTCGGGTCATTAAATCCATTTCACCTCTCAGAATGTGGCGTTCTGCAGCGCCGACACACAGCCCATCATGTTCCGTCATCTGTAAAGGCAGGATCCCGAGCAGATCTGGTACCTCCGCCGGTTCTGGTGTTCCACGGTGCTAGAAAGGCATCGCGACACGATGCTATTAAAAACTGTACTAGACCCCATTTTATTAGTACCGGTACTTTAAGAAGGACTTTAAGATATTTTCCTAATGTGTGATAACTACGGTATAAGTGATGATCTGTCATCTCATACGTTATTCCATGACTTTCCTGATGTTTTAGGTTTTTTTCCGCGGTGTCGTTTCAGTATCGGTGCCGAGATATTTAGGCAGGTGTTTTGGATCACGATGTAGGTATCGCGACGACGCGGCGCGTCACCGTTTTTAAGAAGACAGGCGTCTGCGGCGGCAGCTGTCATCAGTTCACGTTAATTCAATTAGAAAGCTGATGGCAGGATGAATCTGATGGCAGAGCCTCTGTGATCTCAGGTGCCTTTCAGGCGTCGCCTTCTCCCAGTTAAACACGTCATGACCATCAAGATTTATAATAGTTTTGTACGTGGACAGCAGATCCTCCATATTAACTTCTTCCACTCTTTTAACCTTTTTTTGACCACATCAAGACACCCACAAGTTGAGGAACGCCACAAAAGGATTCATGTTGTGATTTTTGCTTTCAGAAACCGTAAACATTTGTCAGGTTTCTGTGAGAATCGCAGTTTTTCTGTGATTGGGTGGCGAGCACTTCTCAGAAACCTCCTTATTGTCAGTATTCCGAGAAAACGCCCCCCTCTGAATGGCCGTGGTCTCCGGTGTGGGGTTGGACCATTTCGTGAGGCTGTGATTATCCCAGAAGTCACAATAGATCATTTTATACAGCGAGGTCAAGTTTCACCAAATGCTGCCACTACAATGAAGTGGCTACTATGGGGACATCATCGCACATTAATACAGCTGGGCTCATTGAATCCACGAGTGTCGGCTTTCCAGGCCAATTTGTATAATTCCAGCACTGTTTAGGGACCCGCGGTGTGCAGAATATATTTCTAAAATAGGCAACTAGAACACATGTTTACTGCAGGCAAAAAGCTAGCTGGGATTAGCATAAAGTGGGCATGTCTGTAAAGGGTGGGGGGGGGGGTTCGTGGGGACCCCTTTGAAAACGTCCATGCTAGTTTGTCTTTCGGAGCTCCTTTTCCCACAAGCTAGCGTGACACGTTGGGTACCGAGGGAACCCGCTGAAAGAGGTTAAAGGACTCTGGACTTGGTTGGGGACAGAAATGTTCTCCTGGCATTCGGGTTTGGTGAGGAGGAGGTTTAGAGGGGAAAAGGGTCTTTGGCGGAGCTGCTCAGAGACGTGTTGAACCTGCGGTGAGAGACACGGCTTTATTAAGAGGTCACAGCGTTTTCCTTTCAGTGGCTTTCGCCGCGTTAAACGTGGACTCTGATTGGCTGCAGGTCTGTGCTTGTTTGTTGGTGTTGTTGCTCTGCAGTCTTTATCACTTGCAGCTGTGCCCTTTGTAAGCAGGCGTGATTCCTCCAACGTCGCTCGCTGTGCTGCTCTCACATTTAAACTGCCGCCGACTTCCTGTCGGTGGACGCTCCAAGGAAGCTGAAGGCGAAGCTTTTCACTCTGTGAACAATGCAAGCTGTGTGGAGGTGTGGAGCCGACGCAGGTGCACCGCTCTGACGGAGCAGCTTATTGTTTGGTGTCGGCTCTCTGACGGTTTCCAGCTCAACAATAATGCAACATTTATTAGGCTCTTTGATCCAGAGCAGGTTGGTACAGGCGGTCACTGGATATTTACTTGTACTATGGATATACAAATGCCTGCAGCAACAGCTCCATCAGATGTTCAGGACTGTGTGGATGTGTGAGGGGAAGCAGTGGACCAGCAGGCTGAAGTCGGATTGAGAATCATCAGATTGAAGCCAGTTTCTGAGCCGTTGGATGTTTGCAGCCGTCGGGTGGCTTCGCGTCATCCTGGCGGCTGTTAATGTGCAGTCTAGCACCACAGTGTCACTGTGGCCCAGCGGTGGAAGAAGTACTCGGAAATACCACACTGTGAAAATACTCTACCACAAGTCCTGCAGACAAAGCCAGACTGAAGTTTCAGGTTGAGCTCATTTTAACTTTAGAAGTGTGCAGTAAAAAGAATATTTCCCTCCGAGACGTGGTGGAGTAGACAGGTGCATAGAATAAAAATACTCAAGTTAAAGTACAAGTACCTCAAATGTCTACTTAAGTATAGTCCATGAGTAAATATACTCCCGGGGGAAGATTGTGAATATCATTCATCACTTACCTTTTCTGATCCCACCCTCAGTGTTGTGATTGACAGCTGCAGGAACAGCAAATATGGAGCCTGAAATGACAAAGAATGTACTTTTGGTCACGCAGCCTAAAATCACAGTGGCGGTGTGTTCAGGTTCCTGTTGGCGAGTCGTCCCAGGTTAGTTGTGTTGACGTCTGCAGTCTCGTCCTCGTCCCGACGCTCTCTGGTGGGCCGTTAGACTGGATCCTGCCAGCATGGAAGCCCGGCCTGCAGGGAAACAGAGCAAGAAGAAGAAAACTGTTCTGAAACGACGTAGAGGCTTCATACTCGACCGGGCGATGTCATGATTAATTACGATGTCCTCTTAGTGACTCGACAATAAACGGAGTAACACTTCAAATATTCAGTAGTGGAGTTCCTCACACTGCTCCAGGTCTGCTGATGGAATTGTTGGGTCTGTACATATAGAGTTGGCTTGGACCTGCTCTATATTAACAAGTGCTATGAGATAACTCTGTTATGATATAGCGCTATATAAATAAAATTTAATTGAACTGATGGAGATCTGCCGAGAGCTCCAGAGCTGCTACTCGATGGACAGAATAACAGAATAACCTGCTACTCACAATCTGATCAGAGAAGTATTGTTTTGTTATTGGTGACGTCGGCGCTGGTCCACTTAAAACAGTCTTAGATTCCAATGACTTTGTGCTCCCTGGAGGATGAACTTCGCTGTAGCGCCCCCCTCAGGACAATGTTGGAGCTGGTTGACCCCATTCACCCTGTTGCCCCATTGTTTCCTGTTTCCTGTGTGTGTGACCAGTCTGTCTCATGTGGGTCATATTGGATATTTCAGTGCTTTCAGACAATATCTATGCAGAACCAGTTTTGTGAAAGTCTCGTGTTGACTTTAGTTTAAAGTGATAAAATGCACAAACGGACAAGTCAGGACGTCAAACAAGACGGACAAAAGAAGCCATGTCTGCGGTGAGTTCAGGTGTCTGTAATAACGGCGGGACAGTCGAGCGTCAGAGGTTAGTTCAGGTTAGTTCTGTAATAAATGAAATGCAGAAGTTGTTCTCCTGGTGTTTTCGTCAGTTAGCAAACAGCTTTGGGTGCATCGACGCCTCCTTGTGGACAGGAGGAGGCCCGACCCTGATCTACGTGCAGCCCAGAAAACAAAGACGGATGGATTGTAGTCAGATTTGTGACCAACAGAGACGTTTGAAATGAAGAAGCTGTTTTTAAGATGTCCTCATCTGTTCGACTGATGCGTATTGATGATGTCACCAACTTTAGACCTGCCCACAAAGGCTCTGAGTGGCTCAATCATTTCTCCAGAACAGGAGCAACGCCTCTGAATCATTGATCAGAGGTGTGTGTGTGTCGGCTGGTGTTACTTTTCCCACAGCTCCTGATGTGGTTTTTCCTCTCAGGCGGTTCTTGGCTCTCCTGATAACATCACATTATACTGTGTGTGTTTCAATGGCTTCAGTTCATGCAGAAACAAAAATGATATGTATTTTTCAGCTCCTCCTGGGGATCCTGAGGCGTTCCCAAGCCAGACGACACATACAGCAATCAGCCAGAACTCTGTGAGCTCTGACAGGGGAAGTGAAGAACACTGATTATCTGGTTACCATGGCAGCTATCAGTGGGGGGGATATATGAGGCAGCAAGTGAACATTTTGTCTCCAAGTTGATGTGTTGAAGCAGGAAAAATGGGCAGCGGAAGGATGTGAGCGACTTTGACAAGGAACCAAACTGATGACTAGACGACTGGGTCAGAGCATCTCCAACACTGCAGCGCTTGTGGGCTGTTCTGGTCTGCAGGGGGCAGCACCTACCAGAAGTGGTCCGATCCAACAGAAGAGCTTCTGTAGCTCAAACTGCTGAAACAGTGAAAGATGGTTCTGACAGAAAGGTGTCGGAACAGTTTGTTGCACATGGAGATGCTCAGGGCGCCGTGCTGACTGGATGTTACGGCTGATCGCTGTATGTTCACAATATAACATGAGTCTTAATGGATTTGTGTCAATATAATGAAACAGAACTTCTCAAATATCAAACAAATAAGAATTTGAGACAGAATAAAACAGTCATCTCGGAAGTAAAACTTGCAAACAAATTAGTCTCCTCTTGATCTTTGTCTGTTTTTTAATGTGTTTTTGTAGTGGCTGTTATCTGTGCTGTACTTGACATTTTGTTGACTTGTTGACACCAAAAGGTCTCGCGCTCGCTGCTGTGATGGTTCCCTGTAGCTTCATCACTACAGAGACCTCCAACACAAGCGTTAGTGTTGTGAAATGTCCATTATTGCTCTGCAGTCTTGTTGAGCCACTGAGAAGCTGCAGGATCAAACCGTTAATCTCCAGACGTCCTTTTCACTGCACACAAGAGGGGAAGTGGGGAAGCCTGCTGGTCCTGACTGTCAGTCACATGACATTTTAAGTTTCTCTTGTTCCTGTTGTGAGACGGAGTCGAGCTCGCAGTCAGACCTGTGTGTGTGTTGTGCCTTTTGTATTCATGTGCTCGTGTAGAGTCCTGTTAGAAATAACGGTGGGGCACATACAGGGAGGGAAGCCTTGTGTTCATTCATTACTTACAGATGCAAAACCCCCAACTGCATCCTGCCTTTCTAATGCCTCGACTCTGGATTTGTTGGTTTTGACTCGGGACTGTCCCACCACTGTAAGATAACACTTTCAATATGAGTTGCTGTCTGAGTGGAGCACTTGGTGGGACATATCAGAGGGGGAAGTAAATTCTGGTTGCAGTAGTTCGGGCTTGTGTCTGCTGTTTCCTGTTCAGAAATGTGGACGAGCCTTTCGTCAGACCCGCCTCCTGGGTATTTTTTCTTCTTCTTGCTGTGTTTGCAGACTTCCAGGCTCGCTGGCCACTCTGACAGACGCTCAGTGAAGCAACACGCTCGGCTATAAATACACAAATCCTAGCCGAGGCTCAGCTGGCCGTCTGTATTTACACGCTGCTGCTGGACTTCTCTAGCTGTGTGGAGTTTACCTCCAGAGCCGTGTCCTCTCCTTTTGGACCTTTTCTGTTCTTTCCCCGAGAGCTTGTTGGAATAGGAGGAGACTTCGTTTGACACAGCTGGCTGTGTTTTTGGCCAAAACAGCTATGGGGGACTTCTGGGGAGATATTGTCAGTCAGAGGGTTGCCAAGGCGATGTCACCGGTATGTATCTGCTGTCACACAGGCTTCGTGTCTCCATATTATCGAAGGCAGAGTCAGTAGTTTGTGGTCGGGGCCTCATGTGGCTTCGCTTCACACACAGATGTAGTTGGAAATAAGTCGCAGACGGTTTCTAATCGGAGCGTGATGGACGCGTTGCACTTCATCAGGCTCGAGAAACCTTTTAGGGCACGAGACCGTTAAACAGGAAAAGAGCTCTGTGACGGATCAGACCTGAACCCATGTGTGCAAAGACGAAGTGAATCCAGCAGGCAGACCCTCGCGCACACACACATCCTGCCTCGGCACCCGCAGTCACATATCTCAATACTCCGAAAGTTGATCGGTGCAGAGCTGATTGATCTGCCAAGTGTTTGTACGATTTTATTAACGGATTAATCATTTGGTCTATTTGAAAACTAAGAGGTGACGCAGATATTCAGTTTGCTGCCATAGAAGAAGACCAAGAAATATATGGAACCAAAAATGTACATTTGAGAACGATCGGATGATTAATTGATCATTTAATTTCTGCACTAACCTGGCAGAGGACAATCTGTTCAACCTGCGACCAGCGATGGAAGAGTAAATGCTACACGTTGTGTTAGAATCATAAAATATGACACAACACATTTCTTGTGTAACACGTTAAACCAATAGTTGTTTAATATTGATATGTAACAGATTCAGACCTCGGCAGCAAATGATGCTAAAATATCCCATTTTAATCCTTCTATGGCTGCAAAGACCCAAATATACGCTGATATATGAAGACAGCTTGACTTTTGTCTTCATATTTGTTTGACTATATTTTTCTAAAAATAAAATCACAAATTCATAACACTGAACACTTGGGGGGGGGTCGGTCTCCCCACCCCCCCCTCTGCACGAGGAGACTGTAAATCTGAAAGCTGATCTTTGAGTCCAGAATCATCGGATTCCTGTGGGCCAAATGTTATTTTTAGTCTCTTTTGAACTGAACGTCGGCCCGCGGGGTCTCCAGCAGTGCTGGGAGAACTGCTCGGATCCTTTACAGTAGTAAAGTATTAGAGTTGCAGCGATTCATCTATCGGTCGATCAAAAGAAAATGAATTGCTATTTTCAGCATCGATATTTTTCAGGCAAAAACTGCTTTTATTTTTTTGTCCTTTCTGACAGTAAATCAAGAGTTTTTGGGTAAAAAAAAAAGTAAAGTATTAATAGTAGTGATGTCTTAGTAATTGGTCCCCTTTTTTTTAATAATGTTACATGATTTTCCAGGATAATTTCCAGCTTTACGGTTGTTCTAAATACACCGTGTGTGAACTCTGACGGCGCTGAACTGTGTGATGGTGACAGACGTTGCGATGACAGGAAGGAAGGGAACAACACTCTGAGCTCAGAGTCCACCGAGCTGTGAAACCTATATCTGACCTGCAGGAACCGGACCGATCCGTCGCTCACAGCTTATTTGGACCTGGACGCCGCTTCAGTCATCTACACTTTCACGTGTCATCGTCGGAGCGCTTCCTTCTAGCATCTTCTATATCTAAATATATATCTAGATATCTAGGTATCTAAATATATATCTATATCTATATCTATATATATATAGATATCTAGATATAGATAGATCTATATAGAAAATAAAAAAACTGGAGAAGTTGCGTTTGTGAACAGCGTGTTGTTTGGAGGCGTTCAACAATCCTTAAATGTTCTAAGTTGTTTCAGCAACAGAGCAGTTTGGTTTCTGTCCATCCTGAAACTCGTTCCCCCAAACATGAGCAGAAAGAGAGAAACCATCGGATTCAACCTTTACATGGTTTTTAGGCGCAAACGTTTGTAGCTGAAGTCTAGTATCAGTCCTGAATCAGAACCAGCTGAAAGTCTGACGGCGTGCGTTCAGCTGCAGCGCTGTGATAACGTGTGTGTGGTCGGTGCAGACAGACAGCAGGCTCAGTCGCAGCAGAGTTACAACCAACCAGCACTTCCTGTCTGACACACGCACGCTGTCATCCTGCTCACTTCTGAGCAGCAGACACTCGGATCATCGTCACCCTGTCGTGTTTATTTGATCTGCTGCGTCTCTCGGTCCGTCCAGCTGTCTGCACTTCCTGTTGACATCAGAGATGAGGGTGGTGAGTCACGGTGTCCCCCCCCAGACGTCCAGCAGCTGCAGACAGTTTAATGACGTTTGAGTGGTAATGGGAGGAATATTACATTACTTTGATTTGGTGAATCCTTTTCTCGCTGAAAGACACTTTGACATGTGGACAGGAGCAGCTGGGGATGGAATCATTTTCTGTACGTTAAGTGTTTGTTAGGGAGACGACAGACGGGCCCTGACTCAAACCATAACGGGGCGGGGGGTCCACACTGAATAAAACAATATTAGTTTAGTGTGTCTGAGTTGCTTCCTGTCACTTTAAAACGCCTTCATCTTATTGACTTCATTTGTTCCCTCTCTGTTGGTTTTGCTGCAGGGGAACGATGAGGAGGCGGTCCTGGACCAGGGGAAGACCAGCTCCACCCTCTACACCAACTTTGAGAAAGAAGAACTGGAGAGTGAGTCTTCTGTGTGCACACACAAACACACTGTCGCTTCTGCCTGTTTACAGTCAAACAGAAAGTAGCAAAGATGACTGTATTTACATCGCAGCAACAAAGCAGAAAAGGCTTATGTCACGTGGAAACACAGTTCTGCACGGCTCTGCACTGACAAACCTGTCTATTAAATGTCAACAAATGTCATCAGTTTCCCCAGAGCCCAAAGTGACGTCTTCAAATGTTGTCTTTTGTCTGACCAACAGTCCAAAACCCAAAGACTCTTTGCTTACTGTCAGAAAGGACAAATAAAAGCAGCAAATCTTCACTTTTGAGAAGCTGTAAGCAGAAAATATTTGACATTTAATCGAAGATGGAAATAGCTGGAGATTCTTTCTTTAGATCGACTCCTCGAAACATATTTTCAGTGTAGGTGCTCCGACAATAAAAAAAAAGTTTTTCTGACTGACCAGGGCTCCTGTTTGTTCTGTGACGGTTTCCCTCCGTCAGGTCACAGGGCGGTGTACGTCGGCGTCCACGTTCCTCTGGGCCGACAGAGCCGAAGGCGTCACCGTCACAGAGGACACAGACACCACCGGAAGCGACGGGACCGCTCAGACCGGGAGGACGGACGCGAGTCGCCCACATACGGTCTGTCCAGACTCGGTGACAACCTTTGATCTCACACACACACTAATGATCCTGATCTGATGGAGTCTGCTGCTGTGTCCCCGCAGACACGCCGTCTCAGAGAGTCCAGTTCATCCTCGGGACGGAGGACACAGACGAGGAGCACATCCCCCACGACCTGTTCACCGAGCTGGACGAGATCGCCTTCAGAGACGGAGACTTCCAGGAGTGGAAGGAGACGGCCAGGCGAGGACACACTCAACACTTTATTTATTCGGGACACACTTTGCTCTTTATGGTTTTAAAATGTTTGTTCAGCAAGATGCTCCACTTCCTCCTCAGTTTCACCTCAAATCACCTTTCTTTCTTTGCTAATCCTTTGTTCTTTGTGCAGCATAAACCTTTTATTTAACGAGCGTCTGGTCCCACCTTCCTCCAACCGTCTTTGTCAGGTCTTGATCCAGAGGGCTTTGTTTTGATATTTTAAGGCCTTATGTGGGACCAAATTGGATTTGCACAGTGTTTCGTGAACATGCCTGGATTGTTTCCACACCAGGAGTCAAACTGAGTTGTGGAGGAGAGACTTGTGTTTTTGGATGAGTAAATATTATCTGAAACGGTGAACGTGACAGGAAATGATTCCAAAATTTCTAAATCTCTGTGCAACAGAAGTCAGGCTGAAGAGCTCTTTAGAGACTGGAGATGTCTGGTGAATTTAAGGCCTACCACGATGGTTTACGCTCCTGTGTGTGAAGTTAAATCTGCGTTTGCTGTGTTTTCAGGTGGCTGAAGTTTGAGGAGGACGTAGAAGACGGCGGTGAACGTTGGAGTAAACCGTACGTGGCCACGCTGTCCCTGCACAGCCTGTTTGAGCTGCGATCCTGCATCCTGAACGGCACCGTGCTGCTCGACATGAGGGCCAACACCATCGAAGAGATCGCAGGTCAGCACGCTCGGCGACGCCGCTCTCACTGCACCGATCCGTGTCTGCGTAGCTCCGTTTGTTAGCCGCGCAGCTGCTACTGACGTGCAGGGAGGCGAGTTAATGTAAAGAGCAGATATCATTCACAAAGGAGATTTGTTGCATAAGGCATTAGAATGCAAATTAAAACGATGGAAACCATTTTACAATTTGGGACAAAGTGGATAACTAGTTCTTCAGGTTCAGTCAGAGGAACGTCAAAGACTTGACATGGATTTTAGGGTCTTTTCTCTTTGAGTCTGGACATGAATCCTCTGGTCTTGCAGTTTCTAAGAGGACAGTTTGAACTTGCAGACGGTAAGAAGACTTTAATTTATTTGTTATTGTGCAAGAACTGGGAATGATTGTAGTTCTTTGGACGCCGTTTTGAGGGACTTTTTAGCTCCAGCACTTCTCCCAGCACCAGAGGAACCGTGAGTGGAGTATTGCAGCGCCATCTTTAAAACCCTGTGTAACAGCTCCTAACGACAGCCTTTAAAAAATGGGCCAACAGCAAAGTCCAGGCTTCATGGAGCAACGGGGGGAAACATGATATTGACTTGTCAAAGCAGAATCTAAAGACCGTGTGAGTGGCGTTGCCATACCAACCGCCGGCCAGCGTTCTTGTTGAACGTTGAAATCTGAGTCCATGAATACACCAAGATTTCTGACTTTGTCTTTGCTGCAACAGAACTTCACTCTGACTTTGTCTGTTCTTAGCTGAAGGACGTCCCGGCTCGTCCAATCATTGCTTGTTTAATGCACTTTCAGGAGGAACCTATGATGTCATCACAGGGAGACGCAGGGAGGTGCATTTGGGTGTCATTAGCATATTTTGATAGTTGATTTTATTGTTTGACATAACTTGACTGCATGGAATGGTTTTAAATTTTAAACAAAAGGATTGAGCCTTGGAACTCCACCTCGTGTTGGTCCACTTGGATGTCGTGTTGCTGTTTTGAAACAAAGAAGTTCCTGTCCTGGAGGTTGTTCTTGAACCCTGTAACCAGGACTGGGCTCAGCCTCGGTTCCGCGGTGGGACAGGAACCCGGGCTGAAGGCGGTCATGGAAACCTGAACGATGTCAAATGTGTGCAGATTGTTTTGTAATTTGCATGAACACACATGTAGCATGTCGGCTAACGTCATGTTGTCCCACCCCGCATGCAGACATGGTGATTGACAGCATGCTGGCGTCGGGTCAGCTGGAGGACGGCGTCCGAGAGAAGGTGAGGGAGGCCATGTTGAGGCGTCATCACCACCAGAGCGAGAAGAAGCTGAGCAACAGGATCCCGCTGGTTCGATCCTTCGCTGACATAGGCAAGAAACAGTCGGACCCCTATTTGCTGGAACGCAACGGTGAGGCCGCAGCGCTCTTGTCATTCTGAAAGTCACTTTTTGAACATGGTCTGCTGCTTCAGGTCATTCTCCAAATTAACAAATCTTTCCAATGAATCCCAAACATTATCCAGGAGCGTTTGACAGAGAAGCCTTTTCTACGTATCCTGACCTCGGAATTATCAGGTTCTACTGAAGTGCAGTTCAGTCCAACATAAAATCAATGCGTATAGTTCTGAGGAGATATTTGAGCGTGTCTTTAATTTTGACGCTTTTCAGTTCACACGCACACGTAAAGAGTAATGTCACGATGTGAATAACGTCTCATTTGTCGGATAATTCTCAGGTCAAGATATTTGCATATTTCTGTGAAACCTGATTTTTGACAGAATGCTTCTGGAGGTTTTTGATTTTCTATAACACTTAATGTTTTCCTGTTAAATCCAAGTGTCTCATGTTGATGCGAGTTCTGTTTTGTTTTCAAGAACTCCTTCAGTGTTTTTGGTTTCAGAGTTCATCTGTCCTGATTGTATTGAGGTAACAGAGTGACAGGGCGACGGGTCTCTGGTTGGTGCATGGCATCGTGTCGTGTGATGGAGGTTTGAGCTTGACGACGGCGTTGATTTAATTGTTGTTGGTTAATTGAATTGAACTCTGTCTAAGTAGACTGCTGCTGCTGCTGCTGCACGAGTGTGTTCCAGTTTGATTCCACTAAAGCAAACGTCGTTCTCAATGAATGTTGCCTAATCTCCCCTGAATGCAGCTGTGATGACAGTTAATTAATAATATAGATTAATGTTTGCTGGGCCTTGTTGTCCTCAGCAGCAGTAGTAGTCTGGACTGTTTCCTGCCGGTCAGCACTAACCTGAAGCCACCTGCTGAGTCAGTCAGATAATAACCCACTAATTAAGCCGTGTGATGAGTTTTAATATACAGACTCATAAATCCTGTTTGAGTCAGGAATGTTTTCATTCTGCTCATACAGAATCCGTCGTGTTGAAACCTGCAGAGATAAATCCTCTTAGACGCCATCCTGCCTGCTCCTCAGATACTGACGACGTTTCTGACCTGGAAACACCTTTTATTAAAAACATTGTAAATATCAGTTAGTAACCTTTTTTTACTTAAAAATCACATTTCATTCACAGAAAAGCAACAGTAATATAGACGCATACAGATGGATTGATTGACCAGGCTTCGTACAGTCTTTAAAGTCTGGAAAAGGTTAGAATATGCTTGAATTGAAAAATGCTTGATTTTTCAACAATCTGGTGTTTCATCGTCTGCTGTTTACAGCGTTTACAGTAACTATTTAGATGTGATGGAAAAAGTCTTGATGAACCCTGATTTTTATTTCTGGATTATCAGACACTGGGGGAAGACAAACCTGGAAAAATACAAAGGATCCAAAGATTTAAACATGTAAAACATAAAACGTAACATAAAAACTAAACGACACAGTCGCGACAGCCACAAGCAGGAAATCACCACGTTTGAAGAAATAAGGAACAATGTAAATCTGTCCAAACCTGACTATCTTTTACAAAACACTCACTTTACACAAAGAGTTTTTAAAAACAGATTTATGATGCTTGGGACATTTTACAGAGTAAAACACTCTCTGCTGGACAAACTGTGTAATGCAGATGTTTCTGAACATGCATACACTGAACTGTCAGGTATGTGCATGCCGGTATTCGGTCTGGTCCATAAGTACTTGGACAGTGACACAATTTTGGTCATTCTTTCCTCTGTACACCATCACAGTGGATTTGAAGAAGAGTCGACTTTCAGCTTTAATTCAAGCGGTTAAACAAAAATATCACATCAACTGTTGAGGAATTAGATGGATAATGACCCAAAACATACTGCGAAAGCAACCCAGGAGCTTCTCAAGGCAAAGGGACTGGATTATTATTCAGTGGCCGAGTCGGTCACCTGACCTCGACTTGCTTTCCACATACTGAAGACAAAAGTGAGGGCAGAAAGAGCCACAAACGAGCAGCAACTGAAGCCTGGCAAAGCATCTCGCAGGAGGAAACTCAGCATGTGGTGATGTCCACGGCTTCAGACGTCAATGACTGCAAAGGGTTTTCAACCAAGTATTAAAAATAATCTTTAGATTTATAATTATGTTTGTCCAATTTATTTTGAGCCTCTGAAAATGGGGGACTTTGTATAAAAATATAACTCAAACGGTTAATGTGATATTTTTGTCAAACCTCTTGAATTAAAGCTGAAAGCTTTGATTAGTCGGTGAGCTCCTCGCGTGGGTCAATGTGTGAATCATCAGTCGACTGTCAGTTTGCATGCAGACTGTAAAAGCCGGCATGAGCGCCGTTCAGTCGTCTGCTGATGTTTCTGTGCCTTCACCTCCTTCTGCTTCGTCTCCTCTTCAGGGGAGGGTCTGTCCTCCTCTCGTCTCTCCCTCCTCCGTCGCTCCTCTGTCGTCTCCTGGGACGGCTCCACCCTTCCTTTGTCCCCACGTTTCTCCGACCTGTTTGGACGACGCCTCCCCAGCCCCGCCTCCTCGCCTCTGAGCACTCCCTCCCAGTGTCGCCATGGCCGCCACCTCTCTTTGCCCTGCCCGCCCAGCCCCATCACCTCCCTCCCTGCCCCCTGCATCGACCCTCTCCTGTCAGGCCACGCCTCCTCCTGCAGTCTACGTCGCTGCTCTGCTCCAGGGGGGCTGTGGGGAGGAGCAGCGATCCCCGAGGTGGTGGTTTACCCCCCTGAAATGGAGGAAGAAGAGGAGGATGTGTTTGGCATGGAGGACCACGTCTCCCACCAGAATCTGCTGTTTCCTCACAGTCACACAGGCAAATATCTGTCAGCATGCTGTGGCTCCGATCTGATTTATAACCAAATGTTGTTTGTCTTCATTTCTCGAACCGATTATCATCCAATTTAATATTCAGCGATCAGCCATAACTGTGAGCACTGACAGGTGAAGAACACTGATTATCTGGTTACCATGGCAGCTGTCAGTGGGGGGATATATGAGGCAGCAAGTGAACATTTTGTCTCCAAGTTGATGTGTTGAAGCAGGAAGGATGTGAGCGACTTTGACAAGGAACCAAACTGTGATGCTGGACGACTGGGTCA
>JAVQJF010115270.1:0-10838 GCA_036023855.1 Gadopsis marmoratus
ATTTTCACACATGGATTGGCCTCCACAGAGTCCAGACCTTAACCCCATTGAGAATCTTTGGGATGTGCTGGAGAAGACTTTGTGCAGTGGTCCAACTCTCCCATCATCAATACAAGATCTTGGTGAAAAATTAATGCCACTCTGGACAGAAATAAATGTTGTGACATTCCAGAAGCTTATCGAAACAATGCCACAGCAAGTGCATGCCATAATCAAAGCTAAGGGCGGTCCAACCAAATTATTAGTGTGTGACTTTTTTTTTGGCCGGACAGTGTATATATGCACACACATAATTACTATTTAATATTAGAAGTAGTTTTGCACAATATATAACCTTTCATTGAAGTCCAAAAATTATCTTAATGTATGCAATGGTAATGTGATGGGAAATCTCTCGATTGATGTTATCAAAGCAGTATTTACTGAAGCTTTATCTTGGAGAGAATCGATCTACACTGACAGTATAGCACGCAGTAATGCCAAACAGCTCTCTCACGTTAGCTCCCCAGCAAGGCATATTTGTATTTGTACCGTCTAAGAACCGTCCCCATAAGGAGGCCTTCCTCCTCCCAGGTATGACCTTTAACCTGCAGCTAGCCACCGGTTCAAACTGACTCAGCTAACACACACACTTCGTGCTGCTGAGTCTTCATTCACAATCTTGCTATTGTTTTCCTTATGATAGTCACAATACATCTATCTGACCTCGCAGAATGCTCTTGCTGACTAGATAGAGAGACACTAGCCCTTCAATCTCTCTCTTGTCTAACTGTGTCTCCATGTCCATGCGTCAGAAAATTCCTTCACAGGTAACATATTGTGTAAAATGTACGTGAAAGTCTAGGAGTCATTTTCCTCCTTTCATAGAATGAACAATAATATGTTTCATCAAAAGAGGTTCTGTGCTTCTTGAAACCAAAGATTTGCGACGAGAAGAAACCGTTTCAGGACAAGTTGCTTTTTTTGTAAGTTGTGTGAACAGCTCGACTGAAGACAGCTGATGGCATCGCCTGCAACTCAGCTTGTCAAGTCGCCAGCAGCTGGAGTTCGAACGTAAGGCACGTGACCTGTTGCAACAGCCAATAAGCTCATAGAGAAATCAGCTGGTCATCTCGTCCCACTCGTTTGTATATGTTTTCGCTGTTTCATCAACACTAATATGCAGCTGCAGCATGTAAGTCACTATCGCTATCCTCATTTGTGTTTTAAGACGCTACACATTTTATCCAGCTTTACAAAAAAATCCTAAAAAGCCGGAAGTTAGAACGGAAGTAAACAGAGTCGTTGCTATGGAAATGCTACACTATGTCATCTAGTCGTATTGGTGTAAGTGGCAGGTTTCAGAACGTTGTAGACTCGGCGCATTGCAGGTAGTTGCAAGTTGCATTTAACTAATCCAAAATCGTTCTTAACTAAACAATAAACTGTTGACATTAAATAGATCACTTACATAAATACCTTCAGATTCTGGTTGATACATTCAAAATGGCGACAGCCGCTACGTCGCTACGTCACTACGTCACGAGCTCCAGCCAATCGGTGACTCGCTCTGCAGGGGAAGCGCATTGTTCAAAAACGAAAAGGCAGTCGGGTAAAATAACTCATCTCCAGAGAAGAAGCAGTGGGCTGTTAGTCAATTTCAGCCCAGTATCTTTAGTTTTAGTCGAGTAAAATAAGAACATTTCGCTTCTGGAAACCAGGCGCTCACCGCACTTTGGGCATTCAAGGTGAGCTAAACACATTTTTTTGTGTAAAGTGGATCATTCCACGCTAAACATCAACACTCCTGTTAGCCAGGATGCAGCTGTAATTGTAAATGTTGACTGAACGGATATAAAGGGTTTAATCCAGCTAACCAACAGCAGCGATATTTACATTCTTGTGTTTTAGTTTAGAGGGTTTGACCACAGGATTTTCACACTTTGCAAACAGGGACACGGCACGTTAACGTTAGGCGCTTACTAACCTCGTGTCGGAACGTTTTAATTCAATTTAAGAAGAATGAGCTGGCTTTGTGAAGTTCCCTTATAAGCTGTAAAGCAGTTGAGAATTGTCTGTTGAGCATAGCTCTCATGGAGCTGAGGGACAAGCAGCCTTACCTAACCCAACTTACAGGTTAGGTAGTGATATATCGAAAACAATGGGAGCTGCCCCCCATAACTATTACATTAGTTATCAGCCCAGTCTCAGACTTTTAAAAAGACATAATCTATAAAAAAAAAAATGTAGGGCCGTAAAACGTAATTTCTCGCTCAATTCTTTAAAATTATGCTGGATGTTAAATTTAGACCACTCGGTTGGGTTTGTTCAGAAAAGAAAACGCAACAGGAGCAACGTCTGTTTTGAGGCGTGGCCTCGTGACGCGCTGCGTGACTGCGAAAGTGATGGCTCGCTTGACCACAGTTCAGTGCAGCAGTCAGAGCCAGCCAGCCAAAAGAGGCTACTGTCAGACTTTCAGTGTGTCTCCCAGAGGGACCAGGAGTCTAGTAGATCCCCGACAGTCACTAGACGCACATTTATGGCCCTTTATGTTTTTAGAGAGAGAGCGAATTCAGCCAAAATCGATTTCAATAATGTATTCTGCACCGATACTCAACTGGTCAGGTCAGGTGACAGCCTGCGAAGTCATGTTCTTGTTTGACTACTCTTGGCGTTACAGTTTGGTTTTGAATGGCAAAGTAGGCTTCGTCCAGTTTCTATGTGTTTTGGCACCTTGTGTCATGACACACCCTTATTTTAACTAATCCCCCAACAGTGAGCTGCTGCTGCTGCTGTCTGAAGAGAAAGATTTACTATCTGACAGCAATATTTTCAAGCACGGGTCCCAAGGGCCACCAAGCCGCTAAATGTGGTGGCCTAAAATGTAAAGTTCTGTAAAACCAATCCAGAAAAGGCAACTTAACGCTGCCTTTCTTAACTGTGACACCTTAATAAATGAAAAGGCATTAACAGAATGAAAATATATTCATTTAAATTGAAATCTCAAGTTCTATGTCAACATATGGTACATATACTCCCACAGTCTCACTCCCTCACACAGACGGAATAATAGAATATCGAACTAAAAGGTGCAAAGGAATTGAGATGTTTGTGGAACTGTAACATTGCTTTGGTAAAGGCTTGCAGTATAGGATCAATCTTGGTGGCCACCTACATGAAGTTTTGTCTTCTTGTAACAGGTAAGCATGGCGCTGTCTTTGTCCTCCCCGTGTGGATGCCCCTACGATGAGGACGAGGAAATGGCTGTGTTTGAGTCTACGGCAGCAGAGCTCGGAGGCCTGGCCAGACCACGTCTACCTGAGATCTCTGTCATTTCCCCTGGCCTGGACACCCGGCCGTCCATTACAGAACCGGTGAGAGTCGACAAGAGTATGCTGTTTTATAAAATGTTTTGAAGCTTTTTTTTTTTTTTTTTTTTGACATTGATGTGACTGTTTTCTTCCTCCCCCGCTTATTTAATGGGTCATGATTTAAATTATTCTATGTCAGCAACAAAACAGATGTTTTTAATTTGTGTCAATAGAAACTAGCAGTGAAACCTTCAGTGGTGAGACATGGAAGCAGTGATGAAGGGAACACAGAGAGGGTGAAGGTCTTTCTGCGTATCCGGCCGCTTATTGAGATGGAGAGAGATGTGGAAGAAAACCAGGTCAGACTATGAAGTCAACATTACAGGCATCACTGTAGGTGCAGGTAGTACACCTGTGCTCAAGGTTAATTTTCCTTTTAAGGGTTGTGTGGCTGTCCAAGATGAGAAGACTCTGCTACTCAAAGCTCCAAAAGAATCTCAGAACATGAGGACCGCAGAGAGGGGCATCACCCAGAGCATGCACAAGTTCAGTTTCTCAAAGGTAAGAGAGTCATATTTTTAAATGTGTTTCAAAGTGTTTAGCTGCTGTACATACTGTATAAGAGACATGCAATTGGTTGTCAACCTGAAACCATGGTGACTTTGTGTTGTTTAAAAAAAATAAAAAATAAAGCAGTGGTGGTGTTGCAGGGTGACCTGTGTGAAGGTGAAAAATATCCCTAACATGTTGTTTTATGGGTATGGCTCAAAGTATTTGTAGTATTTATGAGCTAATGGGTGTGCATGCTAGTGATTACTGAGGAGGCTGTTGCTCCCTAGAAGTTCTAATTTTTTTTTCTTCAGATTTTAGGGCCAGAGACCACACAGCAACAGTTTTATGAGTGCACGATGAAGAACATGGTGAAAGATGTGCTTCAAGGAGAAAACAGACTCCTCTACACTTATGGTGTCACCAATTCTGGAAAGACCTACACTATTCAGGGTAAGAGGGGGTGGGTTCTTAGACACTTTAGTATAAAGCCCAGACTTGATTGTGATGCCAGTGTTTGCAGCTGTGAAATGTTTGTAGATGCTGATATAGCATTTAATGCCTAAAATCTAAATCTCAACCTTTGACCCACAGGCAGCGGTCGAGAGGCAGGCCTCCTGCCCCGGGCTTTAGCGTCGCTGTTCAGGAAACTGCACGGTCGTCTTTATGATGTGATGGACCTGAAGCCTGTCATGTATCAGGATGTGAGGCAGCTTGCCCCCAGTGAGGTCAGGGTGGAGGAAATCCGCAGAAACTCTCTGCTCAAAGAGGTAAACAGCTTGTAATGGTCCTTATGAAATGAAAAATGCAATTTCCTTGTTACAATGTGTGTCTATTGCTGCCAAGTATGTCAGTAATGCATTTTTGTACACTTCTGTTATTGTAAAGTGTCATTTTTAGTAACTTACTCATTCTGAAATCAGGCATAGACAAAAATTCCACCTATTTCAATATCAACCAACCTGATGTGGGCTCAGCTTTGAACGCTAACAGCACCTGTCACACATCAATGGAAGAAAAATTCTCCACACAACGTTCATGTCATGGAACATTTGCTAATAAAAAGTCTTGCGTGTAAACCTTTATATATTTAACTTCTCTTCATGTAATTTTGGCTGATCTGAGCATCCATACTATTCATAAAGGATTAGTCTTCTTGCACACAAATATGAGCTGATGTATTCCTCTTGTTCGTTACAGGATGAGAATCAGATATCTCGTCGCGGTGGAACCACTGCCATCTGGGACAGTGGTGTTGGTAGTACCATTGTCACTCAGCTTGAAGGTGAGAAGGATGGTATGGGCATTTGCATTGGACAGGAGTATATTTGAAATAAACACAATTGGAACATTTTCCAATCTGCTAAACACTCTTTTGAATATGCTGGATTGTGTAGGAAATCTGGATATGGTATTGTTGACCAATTACAGATGAGGACATGGGACGAGACCATGCAAAAATGTCAACAAGGCTGCTATTTTGCTCGTGCAAACATACAAAGTTAAACTACATTTGTAGAATACATCCAATTCAGTTCATACTTAGTTGAACCCTGCCTTCATTACATTAAGATCATTACTGCCATTGTAAAAGCCTTTTCTTCTCAAATACTTCATACATTGATTTTTAACTCTCTGTATCTCTGCAGACAGTGACAGTGTTTGTCTGGAGCCTGACAGCCTTTCACACAGTGGAGGAGACGATCTGGAGGAAGGCATGCAGTTTTCTATCTGGGTGTCCTTCTATGAGATCTACAATGAGTTCCTGTATGACCTACTGGATGCTTCGCCATCCCTGCAGCCCAGAAAAAGGGCCACGCTGCGGCTTAGTGATGACAAACAGGGCAACCCCTATGTGAAAGGTAATATTCGCTCTTTAAGAGAATTAAACTGTTTTATTAGTATATAATATTTCTGTTTGAACCTCTCAAAGCTCAATCTCAGTATGCAGCTTCTCTCATCTGATGCTTGTTACACTTCATTAAGCAGAAAAGGGTGTTTCAAAACTGTTGACTGCTTCTTTTATTCCCCTCACCTCTTTCTGCACTTAACCTGCAGTCTTTTCATGTTCTATTTGGGTGTGAGTGTAACACTATGCAATAGATGATGGAAATACTTTTAAAACTAACTTTAAAATCTGTACTCATAAAACATTCTGCTACTCTCTTTTGTTCTATCAGACCTCACCTGGATCCAGGTCCGCAGTGCTGAGGAAGCTTGGAGGATTCTGAGGGCTGGATGTCGTAACCAGAGCTTCGCCAGCACTCACCTCAACCAAAACTCCAGCCGCAGGTAGGAGCACGTTATGCATTTGCCTTTCAAAACCCTATATTGATTTTATTTTGACACACTTGTTTGGCTTACACTTCTTGCATTTCTGATCATAAATATATCACCTACAGTCACAGCATTTTCTCCATCCGTGTCCTGCACGTCCGCCCAGGGGCAAATTCAGGCCAGGCCATGCACATCAGCGAGTAACTAAGCCTTTTGTTACCTACTCTAAATTTGAGTCTTTGGTACATTTTGAGTCTGTAAAAGTGATGAAACATGGCTGCTGTATCTGTACGGTCTCCTTTTCAGACTGACTGTGTGTGATCTGGCTGGGTCTGAACGCTGTAAAGAGCAGCGCAATGGTGAGAGAATGAAGGAGGCCAACAACATCAACACCTCCCTCTTAACACTAGGACGCTGTATTGCTGCTTTGAGGCACAACCAGAACAACAAGTACGTGTCAAATCATAACTTGGAATGAAACTACACCACTAGTGATCACTTTTTAAAAGTTCGATGGTGTGTAATGTAAATTATTCTTCTAGTTAGCTAGTGGACCTTTTTGGGATTAGATTTTAGAACTTCAAGACTGCTCCTCTCTACATGATCTGAGATGATAATATTATTTCATATTAAAGCAATCTTATTGATGTAGGACATTTCATACACTGAGGCAGTGTCACCACGTGCTTCACATACAAGTTGTATATTTTCTTATAATATGTTGGACTGAGCTGTTCAATATTTTAAAAATCGTTCTACATCCACAGGTCACGACCCCCTCAAGTGGTGCCCTTCAGGGACAGTAAACTGACTCGGGTCCTGCAGGCTTTCTTCTGTGGCAAAGGAACCTCCAGCATGGTGGTCAACATCAATCAATGTGCCTCCATTTATGACGAGACCCTCCAAGCCCTCAAATTCTCAGCTATTGCTACTCAAGTAAACAAAGATAACACCATTCTTGTGCTTTACATCTAACTTCTCTGATTTTTAGAGTGACATATTTAGTTTTGTATGTAGCCATAAGACTAAAAAAAAAAAGAGAAATAAAATGTCCCGTCTATCATTTCAGCTGGTCCATGGCCCCTCCACCAAGACCAGAGTGGCCTACATACTGTCGCTACTGCGCGAGCCAGCAGCAAATAGCAATGAAAGCACGGTGATGGAAGAGGATGAGAGTGACGTTGAAGATGGAGATATCACCATGTTAAATACTGAGGTAACATCCTCTGTCAACGTCTGGGAGAGCTAAATATTTACTATTATCTCCAGAACGACTTACATAACCAATTTTCATTACCCTACAAACATGTTTATTTATTATATCTATTTTAGCAAAAAAATTATTTTGCCATTAAGGCTTTCAATAGGAGTGTTTTGCACACAGAAACACCTAGGATGATGCCTTTTTAAGATCAACTAAAACCAGTTAAACATTTGAAATGTCTCAAACACTTGTCCAGTGTTCCTAACAGCTGACTGTACTTTATTAAGGCTTTGCTGCAGGCCATTGATGTCCTGAAGAGAGAGGTGCAGCGCCAGCGGGAAGAGAAAGAGGTTCTTGAGGCCAGTGTGAGAGAGCAGGTGGTCTCCGAGATGATGGAGGTCATCAACGGGATGCAAGATGACTTCAGGTGTGTGCTCTTTTGTTTATATCAAAAAATGCCGTTTTATTTCTAACCAGGCTGAATTTAGGACATGTGATAAAGGCGTTTCTAGCAAAATTTTAGATATGAAACCAACAGTCCTCTTGTAATAGAATTTGTAATTTTAACAAGAGCACAAGTCATTTCCATTCCTTTTTTGTTATTTTTATTTATTTATTTTTTTTTTTATCAAAGAAATTTCCATTGTGACATTTTAACCTGAAATTGTGGAATTTTAAATGAATGGAGATCTTCTTGCCTAATAGTGAGACCCTGGAGGCAGAGAGGGCTCTAATCGAAGAGAGGTACGAAGACAAGATAACTAATGTGCAAAAACATCTGAAGAAATTCTACAGCCAGGAGCTGAAGGTGAGAGCTAAATCATCAGCCTAACGTTTGCATGACTTTCTGGCTGCGTCTGCCCCCCAGGATTCAATACACCCATAATCTGTAAAATCTACATTTAAGTTAAATGAGATCTTTCCTCAAATGCAATAAGTGTCCACAACGCTTGCATTTAAAATGCTTTTGCTGTATGTGTACTAAGACGTTTGAATTTCAGTGCGATTCATTTTCAGTTTTCTTTTCATCCTTTCTTTTAGGAGCGTGATCAGGAGATTGAAGTTTTGTCTGTTGCTCTTGAAAAAAAGAAGGAAGCTGAATCAGTCCCCATGTCGGTGTCACAGAGAGATTCTGAGGGGCTTCGCCGTTCTCGGCGCCTCATGTCTCAGACACAAGTTGTTAAACCGCATGCTGAGCTCGAGCAGTGTCGCACTGAGCTGCTCACCAAGACAGAAGGTGACCGAGTCATTGCTGTGATTATATGTTGATGTTAGGATGTTGTCAATGGTAGTTGATGGTCTTGTTCCGCTTGTGCAGAGCTGACAAAGCTGAAGATGCAGCTGGAAGTCCCAGGTTCAACTGGCATCCTCATCAATGCTGCTGACCGCAAGCTGGTGGAGGGTCAGCGGGTTAGTTACTGCTGTACTATCAATTTTGTTGCATGTGAGTCTGTTCACCCGCCAAAAGACTTAAATTCTGACTCTTTCTAACAGAACATGCGTCAGCTGCGCCTGAATCTGCAGGGGCTTTGTGTGGACCTGCAGTCTGGTGCACGAGCCTGCTGTCGCAACACAGGAGGGGAAAGGCTGCGCCAGGCTTTAACAGCTGCAGATGAGACACTAGCCAAACAGGTACAACCACAGACTTGTTTATTTTGTTAGTGATAGTTTTAGTCAGTTTGTTACCAGACTTCAACTGAATTTATCAAATAAAGGTTTAATTTATCATTTTTAGTTGGATAATAAATTAGAAATAAAAAATTACTCAACTGCAGGCGTAAAAAGTAAACGTAGCTTATGCTCATCTAAAAAAGTACTGTGCCAAATCAAGACCCCAACGTATGGTTGTCCCAGTAAGCACGTCTGCATGTAACATTTCAGTTGCGGTACAGTTTTGACAATAAAGTCCAATTCTCAATTTAAAATACTTTTTTCTCTCCCTCTACTCTCTTCACTAACAATCCTAATGCACAGCCACATTTAAACTAAATGTAGGTTTCTAACCTCTGCACTAGGTGATTACTGTGCAAAAGCATGTTCAAGAAGTTTTATTTTCCTCACTTTTCTTTTTCACCTCCCACCTTCACCTTCATTTCTCCACCTCTGTGGTCTTGTCTAACCCTGTTGACTGACTTCTTCTTAGGACCAGACCCTGGTGGAGCTCCAGAATGGCCTGATGCTCGTAAGAGCTGATTTAAGGCGGAAAGACCAGACACAGGCTGTCCAGCCCCAGCTGCCGCCCTCAGGTTCAGCTGCCACCACACCAGGTTCCTGCAAGAAGAGGGGCTGTGGGGCCGCTGCAGCAAGAGACACTGAGAACCGGCTTCCTCAAAAACGGCCCTTTTTCCAGTCCCTGTTCCCGACACATACCCCGCGTAAATACAACAGTCGGGCTGTTGGCGAAGCAAACGTTACCCCCTACTCACGGATCTTGCTGTCTCGCCAGCAGTCTCCACCTCGCAGCCCTATGCCAACCCCTCATACTTACAGGGGGAAGTACTGAGCTCTATGGAGCTTCAGTGTGTTGTTTTTGGTGTTATGCAGAAACAAGTTTTATTTGCTGGTAACTTTATAGTATTTTTATATTGTTTGTATATATTCACTCTTTGCAGTGCAGTTCACTGTCATCATTCTAAACACCGTTAACATATTCATGCCAATAAAGGTTATGCTTTAAATGGGATTGCAGTATACAAAAAGGGAATTTAGGTGGTCTTGAGCAGTACAGCTGCATTGTGGTTAATGCTTATGGACTTAAAATAGTGCATATGTGTGTAATTAACATCCTCTGCAACTTCTTTTAAGTTTTTTTTTCCCACAATAAAATCTATGAAAACATTGTTTTGGCATCCTAAGTATTATACCAGAAAAATGCATCCGTCACATTTGAAAAGTATTTATTTCACTACACTAAATTTAGTTCACTGCAGTTTTCATATATAGTATAATACGAAATGGAAAATACAAAGAGAAATAGTCCTTCCATTGCAGGTATGCTTTATTCAAACTATTTACATATATACAGCATTAATGAGGCATGATGAAGTCAAGCATGTTTGTGTGTGTATATGTAAATAGCTCAAGGTGACCTTTCTTTACAATATTGACCTGGCATTGAAGCTACATGTATATTTAAAAATCTATTTGAAAACCTTACCTGATTTACGCAAATCGCAGTGAACTGTTTTTACATTTGCAGCATAAAAACGTGACCCTCGACAAATGATCCAGATTGCAAATATTACAAACAAATGCAATTTTAATGTCTTACAATTCTATGTGTAAACAAGTAAACCCTTCTAACACTGACTTTTGTCAAAATCAGACCCCTCCCCCCCCCAGACATACATGTCACAGGATACACAATTGTCCATTTTAAAGCCAGTGATTAGGAAGGTGAGTGTCAGGGTGTAAAGGAGATGAGGTTCAGTGGTGACACCCTCCTGACAGGAGTGTTGTTGTTGGAGAGCGGAGCAAACAGATCTGCTGGTGGCGTCTCGATCTGATCTCTGACCTGG
>JAVQJF010115271.1:0-24329 GCA_036023855.1 Gadopsis marmoratus
CATCCCCAGGGTTGAAGCTCAACAACTTAACCCCCCTCGCCACAGCTGCCCAAATATTGGGCCCATTTTCAGACCCTACGCTGGTGCAGTGGGTCCTGGGTTCCTCCTGGTGCACGACAACGCCCGGCCTCATGTGGCGAGAGTATGCAGGCAGTTCCTGGAGGATGAAGGAATTGATACCACTGACTGGCCCCCACGCTCGCCTGACCTAAATCCAATAGAAAACCTCTGGGACATTATGTTTCAGTCCACCTCCAGGTTGCACCTCAGACTGTCCAGGAGGTCAGTGATGCCCTGGTCTAGATCTGGGAGGAGATACCCCAGGACACCATCCCTCATCTCATTAGGAGCCCTGACGTTGTCAGGATGCATACAAGCATGTGGGGGCCATATAAACTACGGAGGACCATTTTGAGTTGCTGCAATGACATTTCAGCAAAATGGACTAGCCTGCCGCATAATTTTTTCACTTTGATTTTCGGGGTGTCTTTGAATTCAGCCCTCTGAAGGTTGATCATTTTCATTTCCATCAAACGATGCGGCATCCTTTCGTCCCTAACACATTACCCAGTCCATATCAGTATAGATATCAGCATACATTTTTTCCCCCATTGAGATCTGATGTGTTTTCAAAGTGTTCCTTTAATTCTTTTCAAAGTACAACCATATCACTCCACATCTCATGTCTATAATCTTTTGTATATTGTGTCCTATTTTGCCAATTCACTTGTGCTCTAACTTCCACAAGAGACTCTAAAACCACTAACAGTAGCTCCCTTACCTCCTGTGCTTTGCTGCAGAGTGGTGTGGTTGGTCTGTTTGGGTGGCGCGATACACTGACATGATGTGGGAAGTAAGAGAGCCGAGTTCTGATTCCATGGGAAATTTGCAAATGTTTTAACAAAAGGTCGAAGGGAGTGAGGGGAATTGCGAAAGAGTCAGTCTGAAAAATCAGTCAATTAATTGGATCTGCATTAAGATAAGGCAAACCTGGGGAGCTGTTGCATGACTCAAATGCTTTTAAAAAGGGGAGTTTGGGCTGAGCAAAAAAAGATAAGGCCAATGAACCTCGGACTCAACTCCCCGCTGCAAAAAACAAAACTAAATCTCGACAAGACTTTATTCAGTCATAAAGTCTTGTACTTTCAGCTGTCAGTTGAGCAAGTCATACTTTGAGAAAAGGCCCACACAAGAACTCAGTCTAGGGCAATGCTACTTGATCAGCGTTCATGTACCATGTACAGACAAAGAGTGTCACTAGCTTCACCTCTTCCTCCTTGTTACTCCAGGAAGCTTCCCAACACAAAATCGCCACTGCTTAATCGGCTTAAGAAAACAAAAAAGCTGTCTCATATGGCTTAAATGTGAGTAAATGTAAAGCCATGGCAAGGGCTGAATGTAGAGCACGCATGTGTGCAGATAAAGGGGGACCACCTCACCTTTCCACTGTGGCTGCAGCCTCCTCCAGCTGGTTCAGAAGGAATGGATAGAGAGCTGGAAAACGAGTGAAAAACTCTCGGCCCGTCATCCTGAGGGGAAGGAAAGAGAGTCCGAAAGAAAGTTTTTAGCAGTAATAAGGGCTAAGAGTCCTGAAACGGTAGGTTTCTTAAATCTTGTGCACACAAACTAAAACATATCATGTTTAGGGACTTCGGGGGCTCTGTAGTTTATGGTAACATACATGGCATTTTAACATACTCACAGTGACAATGGTGACATGCTGTCTACCATGTTCACCATCTTAGTTTAGCACATTATCATACTAAATAGCACTAAACAAGTACAGCTGAGGCTGAGGGGAATGTAATTTTGTGTTAGGTTGAATTCAAATTTAGACCCAGCATTAGATTAGAAAGTCAGAGGGTCATCATCATTACGATTCATCTCTGGAGGATGTGAATATCTGTACAAAATGTCGTGCAAACCCATCCAATAGTTACTGATAGTTAGTCGCTAGTGCGGCTATAAATGCTGAATTGGTGCAAATAACCACCAGTGTACACAAGCGTTGCATTTCCATAAAAATGGGACACTTGCAATACATAGGGATCATAGCATGGGCCATTTTTCAAAAACATTGGATCCTTAATTTAACATTAAGGCATCTTGTGTTAGCCCCTAGTTTGTAAGGCAGGATTTCCATGAACAATTTGAAGTCTGCAAGTACAAGCCGAGACTTCTCAAGAAGGAGACTACTCCTCCAGAGCCACTGAAGACGCAGTAGTAGTAGTAGTAGTAGTAGAGTTGTAGTACTCCCTGTGATTAGTAAACTCGCATGTAAAATACCATAAAACAAAGAAATTGAGTGTGAAAGTTTATTCCTGACTTTGAAAAACAGTCCTTTGACACAAAAAAGAATTTACAATTATATACAACAAATAGTAGGTTTTTTGTGGAGGAAAGGAGGTGCAAAGGAAAGCTCTGAAAAATACTGAAAAGTGAATCTTGAGTAAAGAAACAGACTGTAAAAACATTTTTAAAGCCAACTGTCAAATAGCAGATGTTGTGAGGTGAATTTATATATTAAGGAGAATGACTGACTATTGGCCCTTTTGATCTTCAGAACAAACCCACATACAGAGACACCACATACACTGAGGTCAAGGATGGAAGGCAAATTACCGGACAGTGATTAAATTCCTATGTTCCAAATACTCTCCATCCATAAAAATGAGATAACAAGAAACGATACAAGTGAAATGATACAGAGAGGGCCTATAATCAAATGTTGTGAAGTTCTGATAAGGAGATGGCCTTGTGCCTAAGCAAATCCAGCATGTGTTTGCTTACCCTGCTACAGCTAGAAGTAAACACTTACATTTGCGAGTTATGCACATATCCAGCACCATGTGCCACAGTCACATGTAACTGTGTGCATGTATGCAGTCAAACACATACATACACAACTGTCAATAAAATTACAAACTTTATATTTAACACTGGCGGTCTTGCTGCTGCGACCGCCATTCAGCCTCAGGGCCAATAAAGTTTTTATTTAACTCTGTCCGTCTAAATCAAGTCGCTCCTAAAGGGAAGCGGTCTCCTCTGCCAAGCACATGATCACAAGACTGGAGAGATTGCATACTGCTTCAGTCACGACTGCCACTGATGCTCGACACAAAAACACACACACACACGCTGGACCTGGTTCAAGTTAGCAGCGGGCAGTGTCATGGTAGGAAAGTGAGTCATGTGTGTAGGTTTTAAAGCCCCTCTCAACCTGGATATGACACACTCCTCACCTCTTGTGACCTGGCACAGACACACACAGAAAGTGCGAGGATGACTACACATACTAACTGCATAAGCAAAAGTAATAAATCATTTAAAATGATGTTCACATTTTCTCAGTCTGACAAGACTCTGCTGCCTGTAGGTCAAAGGTCGGGGGTTTTGTTGAAGCAGATTCGGTGGGGTAAAAGGGGTAAGGGTCACAAAGGAGAGAGGAGGAGGTGTAAGTGACAAGGCCTGGTCATGTTTGTGGGCTCATAGCTGTGAATGCACATCTCATATAGGCTAGATAACCTTTAAGGCAAATGGCGCAAAAAGTGTGCTGAATATCAGTAATTTATATATATTTCAGAATGTATAAAGGTGGTTCAAACTAGCTCCACCTCAAGCAGCTCCATCAGTAAAATGCTGCTTACACATTGATGCATCAGTCCTCTAATAATGTAATGCATAATATTATATCAGATGCAGGCACCACTTTTCGTACTTTAACATTTGATACTATAACTACATTTGGCTGATAATAGCCCTGTACCTTTATTTGTAATGGTGTACTTTTTCAGTGTTGTGCTGTATTGGTACTTCCTCTTAAGTAAAAAAAGAAAACAAATATAAATATATACTGCCATGATCAAAGGACCTCAGTAAAAAATAAAACTGCAGGGAAAATATGCAAATTTTTATAACTTTATAACTTTTTAAAAACTGGCATGTCAAAAGGCTTCATTTGAGATGGAAATGTTTGCATGTAGAGCAAAGTAAGAAATAGACGAGGCTCGAGATGGAGCTGGGGGCTTTGGTTGGGAGAGCAGTCTTCGCACTGTCAGCTTTGTTTATAGTTGCATTTATCTCAGGAACGATATCGCATAAACATCAATGCGCGGTCACGGAGCGGAGGAGCCTGAGTCTGGGCTTCTTAGTGGAACGATGATCCACAAGCAAACAATGTGTCTGGATTCATGTTAACTGGAAAATACACAGCTGAAATTCCCACAGACAGCAAGCTCAGTCTTCCCAAGCACAACAAATACACACACGGCCGTAAATAAACTGGTTTGTGCGAGAGGGAAATGTGTTAACGCTCCAGCTTCAGTGGACCAAGAGAGCCAAATATTAAAGTGGACAAGCTATCACAATACATTTTCTACTGCCAGAGATCACAACCGTAAAATCATGGTAATAACAGAGACCAGACATTCAACCGACTGTGGAAAAGACAAACTCCCAAAGAGACCATTATAAATGAGTTGCAGCTTTCTTGCTCATTCACGCAGAGTTCTGTACCAATTCCAGGTCAACACAACGAGATGTACTCGCATGACAACTGGCAGGCTACAAGAGCACTATTGTAACATGATAATATATGCAATAAGAATAAAACATGTACAAGCTTTGTAAGGTCACACTAGAATACAATAGCTCCAATGCTAATCTTTTTAGAAATTGTTCTCTTTGGCATTAATCACGGCACACAGACTGCCACACGCATAGAAAAATCACCCCACAGAGTAATAATAAGCAAGAAAGCTGCTGACAAGAGGAGAGCGAGGTAACAAAAAGCTATACAAAGGGAGGGACAGCAAACTAAAAACACAACTGAAAACAGACAAGATAAACAGGAGCAGCCTTGGCTTGGCTAAGAGTGTTCCGAGGCCTTCCGAGAAGCAGCCAATAGAAACACAGTAAAGGGAACCAGACAGAGCTTTCTGGAGCAGGGCCCAAAGTCCTGTGAAATGTTACCCTGGATTATCTGTGTGGGTAACAAATCACTTCGGCGCTCAATATAGACCTCAATACAACCATCATATAGTCAAGTGCGTTATTGTTCATGATTGTTTAATATGCTCCAAAAACTGTATCAGTTCCAACAGGAACCAGAAAGACATCAGTCGTATAAAAGTTTTGTATATTACGGTTTCAAGATGTACAAAGCCACATTTGCATTTCCAAATAGCATTGAGGTAACAATTTTAACAAGTCTAGAGCCATGCCAACGCCTCTGTGATTCTCCGCTTACAGACACACTCTAAATGCTAATGTTAACATGCTAACAATTTCAATGTTTACCCTGTTCACCATTTTAGTGAACATAAAATACAGAGCTAAAGCCGGGACATGGTTGGCCTAGCTTAGCATAACAAGGCAAATGTTCAGGTTTTTCTGGAAGCTACAGCCTATCCCAATGATTTGTAGTACTTGAAAAGCAAACAAATAAGGATGCTTCACATCAGCCATTAATTAAATGATGCCATTGTAATTAAACACAAACTGAATGGAATATGGTGCTATATTGTCAATGCACAGTATTTTAATCCCCACACCAGCAACTCTGTAATCATACAATCATATTGATAACGAGAGCGCTCGCATGTCCTGACCTTAGGAAGTTTTCCATGGTCCACGGCCACGCTAGCTGCTCTGTGAGGCTGTATTGCACAGCAGTGCTATGAGTTAATGCTACCATCAGCAGGCTAACATGCTCTTAATGACAATGCCGACATGCTAATGTCATGCATATTAGCATGCTAACATTTGCTGAATAGAACTAAACTTAAGTATATCTGAGATAGTTTAATGTCAGTGGTTTGGTCAGACACTAACGTTTTGGACCAATTGAAAATTTTAGCTAATAGGGAGTTAACAGATTACCAAAGTTGCACAAAGGCCGCTAGCTTGGCTAAAAACTGAAATTTAATTGCATAGCAATTGTATTGCATAGCAGTGAACAACACGCAGCAAAAAAGTGATTCTGATACTAGCAAATAAGACATCTGCCAGCTACCATCAAATATATTCCTGTGGTTATATTATACTGTGGAACCTGTTGCAGCATCCCAAGTACCTAACGCCACCTATCCTACATCCAAGTTGGTTATAACAAATTATAATATATATGTGGAAAACACACTTGACCCTTGTATGCTATCAGTTTCATTATCAAGGTTTCCAAATACTTGGTATAACCTTGATAGTATATACATGGTTTGACATGGTATTGGGAAATTGTAATGATTTAAATATTCTTTCCAGAAACCTCAAACATACTCACTTCTACCACAAACTCACTTCTGAGATGATCATTTACTCAATATCATCATAACCAACATCATCTTGGGTTCAATAGACACATTTTGTGTCCCATGGTCTAAATGCTGCTTCAGCTCATTTCCCCAACCTGACAAGAACATTCCCATAGAGACCATATTGTTCACAGATGTGTCATCAGTGAACATTTCCGGCCCTGAAAAGACCAGATATGTAGCTTTTGGTTTGGAATTGTACATTTTTTAAATTGCACATAATTACCACAAATGCTGTATTGTACTATGGGCCTTATCAATTGCAGCCTACAGGTGTGAAACAAGGTACAATACAGCACCAATGAGATGATCCTAAGTATTTTATAGACATGAATAAGAATGTATTGATATTGTGTTTCTATTTGATTTAACATGAAACTGCCATTTTTTCTTTGCCTCCTGTGTCCTTTCGTTATTGCTGGTACAGCAGAAGTGGAGACATGCATCTCCTCAAGCAATAATCAGTTGTGGGTTTGAGTAAAGTGAAAGCTGCAAGTTGCAGAGTGGTGTTACAACAGTGTCCCCTGGTGGTGGAACACAAGCACCGTTTATACACATGTGCTTCTTGGGTTTAATAATCTAAATGTTTATTCTAAATTGTTTGCTTCCTTGTAAATTTGCTGACTGTACAACACAAAATATACATTGTGTGCTTGACAGTGCAGCTTAGAATCTAAAATAATTTAGTTGGTAAAACAAGTGGAAAAAAGTAGTGACAGTAAGGACACACTTTTGAAAGTGGAAGTGAAACTGAACTGGAAATAAATGGAATAACCTTAACACACTGACTGAATTCCCCTCGTTTTGAGGTATTAAATATACAGTATTAAACTAGGGTCACATTTGCTTATTGCGGTGGATGTTCGTGCACATACATGATAGCCACTGATATGGACTTCCCTCACTCAAATGTAAGCATCTCATTCTGCATCGATGCACATGGCAGTGAACTTGAACTGGTGGAGCAGTATTAGAGAGGGAGAAGCAGCAGACCTGTTCTTTTTCGAGTGCTCGTCCTTCCCTTTCTTCACTCCAAAGATCCGTGTGATCAGAGTGCTGAAGAGAAGAGTGGAGGAGTTCCTCACCTGGGGGATGAACAAAGAAACAGAAGGTAGGAGGAAAAAAGAAAAAGAGTACGCGTGTATGAGTGCGTCTGACAAAGTGACAACAGAGCTGACAGGAACATCAGTATCACAGGAAGAGAAATTAGAGAGCAGTAAGTTTGTTCAGCACTATTACCTTTTGCAGAAACAAACTGCCTCAAGATGTATTGAGTGAACTAAGCTAAAACTACAGTCCTGCAGTAAACTCCTTCACAAAGGTTATAATGTTGAGTCAAAACTCACTGCCCAAACAGGAGAGGTGAAACCCAGTACAGCTGCCTGCATTCCATCTGAGACGAAAGGAATGATGTTTTCCCCAAGACGAGTGTCCCTGTACAGAGCCCTGAGGATGTTCAGAGCATGGACCTGTGGTGTAGCAAACACACATTTATCACATGAAGAATTCATCGCATTACAAATGATAAAGATGATGATTTATTCATCAAAAACTTCCGAGAGGTGCACGGGTCTCCATTGCTGATGTGCTACAAAACTGAAAGCTGTCTATCACCATTTGTGATAAGGCAGAAAGATGTTTCAAATCTGACACGACCTTCAAAAAAGGACTTGCGTTTTATGCTGCTTGGTTACAGAAGTGGTGAAACAAACTTTAAGGGAGGTCAAAGTGGGATAAAAGTCAAGCAAATACACTGCCCGGCCAAAAAAAAAAAAGTCACCACCTGGATTTAACTAAGCAAATAGGTAAGAAAACCACTTATCAGTGAGGTTAATTGGAAAAAAAAGGCTTCAATTTGCTAGGGAGCATAAAGATTGGACTCCAGCAATGGTAGAAGGTCATGTGGTCTGACGAGTCCAGATTTACCCTGATGGCACGGGCATATTCCAAGATGACAATGCCAGGAAAGAGTGGTTCAGGGAGCATGAGACATCATTTTCACACATGGATTGGCCTCCACAGAGTCCAGACCTTAACCCCATTGAGAATCTTTGGGATGTGCTGGAGAAGACTTTGCGAAGTGGTCTGACTCTCCCATCATCAATACAAGATCTTGGTGAAAAATTAATGCAACTCTGGACAGAAATAAATGTTGTGACATTGCAGAAGCTTATCAAAACAATGTCCGTGCCATCGGGGAAGAAAAAATCCATTGATGGAATAACCTGATCGTTCAGTATATTCAGGTAGTCAGATGACTTCATTCTTTGGCCAGATAACGCTGCTGAGCCTAGACCTGACCAACTGCAGCAACCCCAGATCACAGCACTGCCCCCACCAGCTTGTACAGTCGGCACTAGGCATGATGGGTGCATCACTTCATCTGCCTCTCTTCTTACTCTGATGCACCCATCACTCTGGAACAGGGTCAATCTGGACTCATCAGACCACATGACCTCCTTCCATTGCTCCAGGGTCCAATCTTTATGCTCCCTAGCAAATTGAAGCATTTTTTTCCAATTAGCCTCACTGATAAGTGGTTTTCTTACCTATTTGCTTAGTTAAATCCAGATAGATACTTTTTTTTTGGCCAAACAGTGTATCTAAGAGCATCAGTCACAGCAGCCCTCCTTCGGTGTGTTCAGAGAAAACCGCTCTCCCAAGTAACATCTGATATAGGAGTCATGCATGAAACCAGTGGGTGGTCAAACCTGAGGGACGGTGGAGTGGTCGGTGCTCCTGTCAGCAGAGGGCATGGCCAAAGCGATCAGTTCTCTCATGGTCATTTTCAACAGACTGCAACTGGATGACTTGGGCTCAGAGGAGAGCAGAGCCTGTTGAAGTAGGTAGAATAGAGAGAGTCACCAAACAGGTCAGCGTGTGTGTGTTTACAATGCCTGCACATGTCGAAGATATTTCTATATTTTTTTTGTTAAGAGTACTCCACCGATTTAGCACTGCACTCCTCTAACACTGTCGTCTCACAAAAGGATCAAAATCGATGCAGCAGAACCAAAAATATTGCCTTTTTAATTCCATGTGTTGTTCTTCCTCATCAAAGTCTGAAGCCTACATTACCCACAATGCAACTTGGCCGTCGAAGGTTTGGTCCGAGACCTGGGGAATTCAGATTATTTTTTTCCATTTTCAAATTTGTAGTCTTCAGCCCTCAAGTGAAGTCACTTTAGGCAGCGTCGGTTGCAGCCCAAAAAGCTTGAGACAACTTTACATAAGTTTGCCTGTACTGACAGCTTCACCGAATGACATCATTTGTATGTGTCAGGAGTGGGAGTTGGGAATGTGGGAGCGAGGAGGTGACAGCAATTGGCTGCTGTGTGAGGAAGGAGTTGTCTTACTGTGGGAGCAGATGGGACCCAGCTGTGTGTCTGGCCTGGGTTATGGTTAAGAGTTAGGCCTGGGAGGGATGGAGAGATGGAGGATGGAGATAGGGAGGAGAGGAGGAAGGGGACGCGGCACAGTCTGGCTCTTATGAACTCTTGGGGTGGAGGAAGGTTAAGAGGAAGAGGAGGGCTCCTGTGAAGTCTGTGATGAGGCGAGCACAGGAGCCAGCCTTCATGGATCTGACTCCGTCTTTCTGTGTGCAGGAATGCAGCCCTGCGCTCTGCCAAACTGTCAACTTCTGCTTCTCCCAGACTTCCTCCGCTCTGCCGGGCTCGCCCTCTTTCTCCTTTATCTCATCTTCTCCGTCTCTGTCTCCCTTCAAGTCATCCATATTTGTTTTCCGTCATGCTCTGTCCTACCTTGCTATTCTTCCTCTCTTCACTATTTCTTCATCTTTAGTTGTAATATATTTTTAATCAAAAGGTCATCTCAGCTAGGCAGCTAACATGCAGTTAATACCCAATAAGCCCCATAAATAATCTGGGATAACACATCACTGCCATGAATGCCAGTTTCAGAAAGACAAATTTAAAACTAATTTCAAAATCAAAATGAAGGACTCAAATCTGGACAAATTATTTTTTAGCCAGTACGCATGCCTGGCACATAAACACATAACAGAAGAGAGTCGGTGATGTCAGCAGGTGCAGCCATGCACCTCATACCCATAACCACAACTAAGAGCAGCCCCACTCTGAAAATGACTTCTTAGATAAAAACATGAACTGTGTCATGTCTAGTTTCAGTAATCAGAGAAAGTGGGGAGGCGAGCTGTGGCTGAATAACAGACTGAATCATTCAAGTGTTCAGGCAGGTTAGTCATACAACACATTGTTAGACGTGTGTGGGACTGGTGACTAGAAACAAGGGTCAATCAAAGGACAGTGTGTGTGTGTGTTAGGACTGTTTATGTGAGTCACTGAATAAAAGACAGATGGAGATTAAACAGGAACTCAAGCACAATAATAAATAATAACCCTCACTATGTCCATGCAACAGATTCCATATCATAACTTTAACTTTGAACAAATTGTAACCTTAACAGTCACATGATCTCATGCTACAGTTCAAAGTGAATTTTAATTTTGCCAGAACTTACACTGCACAACTTTAAATGTACCTAAATACAGCAAATACACACATAATACAGTAGAATTTACATAAAGGAGCCTGTTTAGCCTAAAGTCTAGGGTCAGGTATGATCTCCAGGTAATAAAAACAGCACCAAAAGGATCACCGAGTCCTGAGAGGGTTAGATTGAGTAATGATGGAGTACAGTACACCGACGTGAAGACCACTCCACTCTGAAGAAACTATATCAGAGAATGTGCTGTTTACTTACAAAAGGTCAGCATCTTGTTCTGTATTCTGAAGTATTTGAAATTAAAATCAGCAGCCTCTTGAAACCACTTGAAATCAGCAGTTCAAATCAGGTCCAGCATCTGGACGGAAACATTACAACCACCGTTTTGGTACGTCTTAGCCCGGCTGTTATGTTTCAAATGTGAAAACCACACTTACACACCTGGATGTAGAAGGGTATTCCAGCACTGCGTCGGGTGGCACACAGCTTGGATGACGGGTCACTGGATTTTACCTCCTCTAGAACTTCCGACAGCCAGCGGGCCGGAAGCTGCTGCAGTGCCTGACTTCCACTCCTTACACACAGACACACATACATGAATTTCAGTTATTTTAGATGCTCTAGCAGCCTAAAAACTATTATATTGTGTACCATAATCCAATATGTACACTAGTGCACTTAATAGTATTTGCCATTGTCTATACACACCAGCGTTGTCAGCTGCAATGTTAAATACCCCCATTAGTTGTATCGTATGCAGGTTTTCAAGATGGAAAGTCATGCTGCACACTACCGCATGACTTTAATCTCACAGTAAATGCAATCTGATTCTACCAACACAAAAACAGTCCACTGTGACACCAAACCTACATCACACAGCTGAAAAATTTGTTATATTTGTTTAAATCCACTTTGCCAACCAGATGGATCTCAAAGTAGATTTCCATAAAAAGGGTGCAATAAAATGGCAGCTCAGAAAGTGTCAAGTGAATTATTAACCACAGTGCAATGTATTTGATTAGCCTTCAAATACTCTGAACTAGTGTTTGCAAAGATAGACTGAGGGCTTTAAGCAAAATGAAAAATGTTCATCAATCACCTCATCCGCTGTACAGATGCGATTCCTATAACATCACGTCCAACAACCAGAAATGAGTCGTATTGAATGAGAATCTGCTGGTCTTATATGTACCTATTGGAAAATGGCTGTCGTTACAAAGGAAATTCCTGCTCTAAACTTTGCGATACATTTACACTGTTTTGAGTGGCATGCGGTGTTGAGCGTTTTAAAACAAATTCTAAGAATATCACCTGAAGCAGGTCTGGCAAACAGACACCCACAAGAAACCGCTCTGCCCTGTAAGAAGCAGCTGTTTAACAAGAGCCAGTGGAGCGGAGAGGACAAACTAAAACAATCCAATGTGGAGGACAGAGTGAGAGCTCGGAGCTGCTACAAACACTCCACTGTACTTCATCACACACACTTACCACACCAGGGACACACACAGTCTCACTGACAAACACATGCAGTGAGGTATACTGCAAACCAGTCATTTCCACCCAGGGGTACTTAGACCCCAGGGGGTACTACTGCAGTTGCCAGGGGGTTTGTAGAAAGATAGTGAAATAGCTCAATGAACTTTAACAATTAAAAAAGAGAAAATCACTAATTGAGTAGAATATGTACAATATAACATAGTATATGTGAAAATGAGCTAGTAATTGCACAGAGATGTTGAAACAGCAAAAAGTAATGATTGAAATATTATCTAAAGTAATGGACATATAATTGAAAAAATTATCTAAAATAATGGATACATAGTTGAAATAGCTAGTCAAAGTAATGGATAAATAGTAAAAAAAAAAGAAACAGTTCAAATGAATGGATAAATATTTTAAATAGTTAACTAAATGTAATGTCCAGCTTCTGCCAGTCTAAGTGGTAGCAGTAAAAATGCAAGCTTGACCAAACCGAAAAAAATATTAATACCCTAAATCCACTTTAATATCATTAATAGTTAACTAATATCTAATACCAATATTCAAAATAAAATGAACATGGCAGGTGGTCTTGATGAAGGGGTACTTGAGTTCATCTGACAGGGCCGTGGGGGTGCTTCCGACAAAGAAGGCTGGGAACCACTGCTGTAAACGATTACAGATATAAATGCACATGCCTAACCAGGGAACTCGGTTAAAGGCAGGCAAAAAAAAAAAAGACGAGAAAGTGAAGAGAGATATAAAGAGTAAAAGAAAGGGAAAACGGGGAAGAATGAAGAGACAGACTAAGAGACACAGCGAGAGAGTGCAAACACACCAGAGCCAGATCCCAGGGCAGAGCATCAAAAGGCTGTGGTTAAGCACCCCGCAATCAACACCCCATAACCCAGCACACGGCCAGCATACCATCCACACACGGCTCTTCCCCTCCTGAAAATACACACACATGCCCCAAGCAGAACACACACACTCTCCCAGTACTCCTACACACAACCACTAGAATGTCACCCTCATTACACAACATACTAAAAAAGGCTGGGCTTTGTACAAGAACAAAACAAGCGAGCTCTGTTTTAACTGCTCAGCACTGGGTGGTTCAAAGTAAACTCTGCTGCGACCGTTTTGTGGTCCGTCACCTGCCGCAGGGCTCGAGACATCTTCAACAACCAGCCGTTGAGGAAAACAGCAAGGTAAAAAGAAGTGAGAAAATCTTTCATGTCGTTAAGAATTAGGAAATTGTTTTGCTTCTTCCCCGCAAGAGGACAATAGTACAATTATTTCCATGAATAGCAGAAGTGATGGAGTGTGTGGCATTGCAGCATGTCGCCACAGAGGCCTCATCGGTCTAGTACTTGTGGGCAATGAAAGTGAAAGAGTAGCTTTGAAAATATAAATATAAAACTAAACCTCATTGTTTGTGGTATGATCAGAGTGACACACTACTCAAATGGGCTTTAGACTGAAAGTAAATCCTGTTGCAAATGATAACATACTAAATTGGATAAGACCGACATGGGAAATTTGATTAAATGCAGTAAATCTCACTGCAATATTTTTTTAACATAGGCTGATATTGACATTAGGCTGATGTCTTAAAATCATTATACCTGTTGAAGTAACTTTCAGATACAGCAACAGTTCAACAACTTGCTTTCTTCTCAAGATTGCAATGAGAATATCAAAATCAGTGTCTTGTCTGTACAATAAATATGAAGCTGATGTACAGTCAGCAGCCAGCTAGTTTAGCTTAGCTTAGCACAAAGACTGGAAACAGGGGAAAAACCAAAGACAAGTAGCCTGGCTCTGTCCAAAGGAAACAAAATCCAACTACCAACACCTCTAAAGCTCACTAATTACATCTAATTTTTTTAAATTCTGGTTTAGGATGTGCTTTTTCCAAGGGTTATATAGGTGCATTCTGTCACTTTTAATCTGTAGCTTCATATTTACACATACATTTGCAAACAGACATGACATGAAATTTTGCACCAAGCTCTCGACAAGAAAGCAAATAAGCTGATTTGTTAGTAGCCATGTTTCTTTTAAAAAATAAACTACTCGCACCATGTGCAGTGTCTGTGTGCAGCTTTCAGAGGTCCTGTCATCACAGAGGTTGCCAGGTTGGTATCATACCAAGTGTGCTAAGCAAAGCATCTTGCAACCATCACTACAGCTGAACATGCTTTGCAGAATTTCCCTCAAATCACAAATTATGTTTTTCACATTTCGGATTGTGTACAGAGTGAACAAATAAGACACTACATGTTAATTAGCGAGCTTTAGAGTTGTTGGGTGGTGTATTTAGTCACTTTGGACAGAACCAACCTAGCGGTTTCCCCCTGCGTCCAGTCTTTATGCTAAGCTAGGCTAACCATATCCTGACTCCAGGACCAGGTAAAGACATGAGATTAATCAATCTTCTCATAACACTCGGAAATATAAGAAAATAAGTGTTTTTTCCAAAATGTTGAACAGTTCCTTGAATTAAATAATGTATTATAATTTCAGGAAAAAAAATAGAATGTTTATTTTTAATTAATTTGATAAAAATATTTTAATTGCATTAATCTATTATAAGCAGCAACATTTTTCTAAAGTCTCTGTTGGCCGTCCACTATGGAGTACAACTAGCCTCAACAAAGATTTACCAATGTATATTTCATGATGTAAAAAATGGAAATTAAGATTTGAGCCTCTTCAGTGGCTCAGATTCACAAATGCATGCTGCATTTAAGTGCTGGTGGTAAACTGGGACATCTGGGCTTTCGGTGAATTCGTGTTTAATTTCAAAAGGGGAAAAATGTTTTTAAAATAGACAGAATAGCTCGTCAGTGAGAAATACGTTTACTTACAGTCTACTTTAAGTATTTTGGTAAATAATGGGTAGCTTACCTACAGGGTACTTTAGAGAATAGGTGAAAAGAATTATACTGTAAGTATTTTTGTAAGTACAGAGTATCTTTAGGATACATTTGGGCCTACTGGTAAACAAACCGGTTGTTTTGATTTTCAGCTTGCTTGGTATTTGTGTGTGGATTGAAACGTGCATTTGTGAGTAACCAAAATTACGCACAAATCATTGTTCATGTTTACAAATCTTGTCTTTCATTTACAAATCTTATTTTTTATTTGTAGATCATGTAATACACATTCGTAAATCTTAATCAGCCTAGTTTCACACCGTAGTCCACAGGGCTCAAGGTGACAGATAACACCAATGATGATATATTATACCTGAAGAATGATACCGAGAGGACTTCTTACTAATTACAAGGCACACTGACACTCAAGTGTCATGATGGGAGCTAATGCCCACAGCCATTCAGCAGTATAACCTTTCAGCCGTTTGCCCTGAATGTGAACACACACACCTGCAAAGCATATCAGTGAGGCGCACAAATCCCACATAAGCCAGTTCAAAAGCGCCACGATGACGGGACTGCAGGAGCTGCTGACGGAAGTACAGGCCTACCCCCTCCACCTGTAACAGAGAGGGAGAGAGAGGGAATCAGCAACTGAACTGTAACAAGAGCAATACTGAAAGAGTGTGTGTGTGTGTGTGTGCACGCATGTTTGTTATGTATGCATGACTTTAAAGCCTGCTGCTTTACCAGCCAGCAGAAATGGATGCGACCAGTAACACAGGGTCAACGTGACATAACTGCAGTCAAACGGATTATGTGACATGCAAGGCTGCGCAGCACCTGAACATTTCAACAGTGCAGGCAGTGAGCAGCGCGTCAGCCTCGACAGGGGGGACCGTGCGGTAGCAGGGCCACAGTAGTTTTCAGTCGCGTGATCATCAGGACAGATTGAGAGTCAAGAATGCCAAGTTATAGTGTTTGGATTTTTGTCCATGTATCTTACCACAGAGAAAGCATCAACTAAGTTCATTAAGTATTATTGAAGAGGGGGTCACTTTTAACTTCTGGGTGTGTGTCACCCACAATAATGTGGAACAATACAGTGATAGATTGTTGTAGGATTGTATTGACTGTATTCACCTAACAAAGACAGGTAGACAATCTTCAAACACTATTGTGTATTTTCTGTGTCATACCTCGAATGAACACACTCCAGGTAGAGTGTACAAAAGCCTTCAGAGTTCTAGTATCAGGGATTTACTGGGGACTTTATGATACGATGGAATAAGGTAACTGAGTACTTTCAATATTGAACTATGAATCTGTTTTATTTTTTAAATTAATCGAATAGTATTGTGTGGATTCTTTTTTCATGCATTGATTTTGTCAATGAATTGTCAGACTGGTGACATTGCGATTTGTGTTAGATGATTATCCGGTGGTGGGTCAAAACACAGAGTACTGTGGATACATGACAAGTGTAGCGGTGAAAATCCACACAAAAGGAACATTTCTCATCGTCTCTGTGGATGAAAAGTCCATTATCTCCAAAGCCGTGACCAATAGTTTTAGAGGGCATTCGTCCACTACAATGAAAACAAAACAGGGAAGCACTAAGATCTAAATGTGTTAAAATGCGAGTGATCTTGTCAAGCAATTACATCTAAAGACATGCAATGAACTCAAACCAAAGCCAAACACTTACACCCCCCACCCAATCCCACCCCTGTGAATGACATAATTCATCTCATGGTCAATCAAATGCTGGAACACAGTAGTAAAATTAACAATTTCCCTAAGCAGCTTTGTCAGACAGAAAACGATCCATTGCCTCAAATTCCAGCTAAATGCAAAACAGTAGGGTCTATAAAAGATGAACTATATTATCTAACACCACTTTAGCCTTTTCTCTATTTGGCAAGCAAAGAGAAGCTGTAACACCAGCTGCACTCCTTGTTTTAGAGACGCCACTTAGTTTTCAGCCAGTGAGCATTGAGCATGTCAAGCGTGAGAGCGGCATGTCAGTAGCGTGACAAGTATGTTCAAATAAGGATGCTGAGACATCCACATAATGGTCACTGTCAGTAAAACCATCCAGTTAGTAATAGTGTTAGCAACATTATTCTAACTATACACACACACACACACAACTGGGTGCTGTGGCAGTGTGTAAACTGGTGAGTGTGTTGCAGGTGAGGCAGCAGGGCGAGGCGGACGCAGAGCTCCAGTGCCCTGTCATTAAGGCTGTGGTATCACCGCCACCACAGAGGCCTCAACTTAGTCAGGGGTGGCATGGAGGGCACAGGGAGGGGTGGCAAGGCACCGATGCAAAAACCCCTGTGTGAAAGAAAAAAAAGAAAAAAATCCCAACAGCCCCTTAGGGGATGTGGGGTTAGACACAACATCTAAACTAACACAGACAGACCCGCAGACGAACCAGGAGTTCAACAACCAACTCTGATGTCACTGACTGAAAGAACAATGATGCATGAAGATGGGTTTATAAGATGACAACAGCAGGGGCATGTGCTGAAACAGAAAACATGAACAGATGAAAAATGTGTGTAAAATGAAAATATTACAAAAAGATTAAATGTAACAAAAATGTAGGGCTTAGGCCACGTGAGTGGTCAATAAACTCAACTGACCCTGCAGACCTAAAGTGGACCAACTTAAACACCAAAGTATGGACTGAGTAAACCACAGTGGTACCAAGCCCAATGACTTATCACAATGGTGGCCAGAGTGGACTCCCAGGACAGGCCTGACCTCACCGGGGTAAAAATGGCAGCGACGGTCACTGTTAGATGGCCCGTGGCTCCCGGGGCCCAGACCGCTGCGGTGCTGAGCTGGACCGAGCTGGGGCCGCGGCTTCGCCTATTTAAAGCCTCCCTCCCGAAGGTTCCCGTCTGTGTAACTGTTAAAAAGGGCCGAGCAAGCTTCCTGCGCAGGGCGGGGGCGGGTCGAGGGGGGGGACTTTATTTAGACGTCAACTTCCGGTTTGCAAACGTGCCTGTTTCCCAGAAAAACGTCCATGTGTGGAGAGAGAAGTTTCCCAAGTCTAATTACATGTATGGCTCGGGGCCGTGACGGCGGCCCAAAAAGCCAACTTCTCCCCTGAGGCCGAGGGTTAGACAGCACTCTGAAAATGTTTGTTGTTGTTGCTGCTGCTGAAATCTACAGGAGGAATTGTAGTCCTGCTTTATAAAACGATACAGACAATAGAAAGCCATAAAGTAGTAATTTAGATAATTTTCCTGCCACACAAATAACAACAGTCAACTGCTCCAACTCAGTGCTGTTGGACTGAGTTTGGTATCAGGTAATTATGTTGACATGTGTAAAATTAGATTGAATTACAGATATTTGTTGATAAAATAATATATGTCTATTAATTAGGATTCGACTTAAACCAGTGTTAAGAAATTCAAGCAGAATGACCTTTCTTGGTGCAAATATTGTAAAGCTTTCAGGATAACATGGAGGAAGACAGGCAAGGAAACTTCCAGAAGGCTGTATATTACATATTATATAATTATTAATATAAAAAGGTGTATGTTGCATATTTTATATTTGTATCTTGTAATGTGTTTTCTCTGTCCAAAGTTACCCCCTTATTGACACATTCATTATTCCCTGCATAAGAAACACTCTGGGAATCTGTATGGGCAATATGAGAGGGCATACAATTTACATTTAAAATTCGTACATTCTGTGTCGAGTAAATATTGTGTACCAGAGAGCAAATACAGAGTGGTGTGTACGAATGTGGGTGTGTTTCTGCCTTAGCTTCGGAGCTGCCAAACAAACGGTCTGTCTCCTCTGTATAACCAGGGCTCCAACCGATCCAGGCCGAGCTATGCCAAATAAACACAAGAGCTGTCAAACTGCAGCTGACCAGCGACTTTGGTGGTCTGTCACACTCACACAGTACACATAGGTGTGCTCACACTCACACACACACAGTACACATAGGTGTGCTCACACAGTACACACACACACACACACAGTTGGGATGTCAAAGTGCTACTCCTTCCTTTTATCTCTCTTCCAGTCAGTCGGCCAAGCTTATAGATCTGTCTCGCTTGCTTCACTGATCATCAGCAAAAGCTTAAATCATAACACATCAAGTTTTCCGGGAAGGTCTAAAAATTTTAGGGTAGCTGATCAGCGACTGAAAAAGAAAGTCATGAAAAAAGAAAGAAATCGGAACCATTACCATTAATGCTCATCCACAACTCTTGTTGTTGCCATGGTGCCACCCAGCAACAGAAACATCTGCCGTGTTGCCAGGCCAACAAGGATGTAGCTCAGGACGCTGGCTGAGGACCACAGGTGGTGTTGAGCTCACACACATTTTGGAAAGATGTATTTGGTCACATACACACTACACGCGTGTTTGCCCATGCATGTCACCGCTGCGGTAGGGCAGGATGACTGAATGATGTCCGCAAAGACTTAGCCAGACCCAACTTTCCAAACACTATTGGAATCACCCCACCGACTGTTAATGCTAACACACTTACTATTTGTGCGCACACACACATACACACACAAAGCGTGGAACTGATGACAAGCGAATGAGAAAGAAAAAAAGGGATGCGGTAAAGACAGAAAGGACAGGAGTTCAGATTTTCCTCTTGTCCGCGTGATCCTCCTCAGCATGACTTTGTTAAACCATCTGTTATGTAATGAGGCCCATCGCCATAGTTACCACAGTGGACAACACTGTATCCATGATATCATCACCGTCAATTATCTCTTCAGGACACCGTGGCTGTGACATCATTATGGAGTGACAGTAAAAACGAGCCTGGCGGTTATAGTCGGCCTGGTATTGTGTCCATCTGGTTTAGACAGAACGCTGAATAAACTGTAACAAAATGTAACGTGCCAAACCGAGCCCTATGCATGGATTTCACATGTCTATGCCCATCTGGTCAGAACAATTTTTAAAACAAATCACATAGCTGCTTCAAAAATTAAGTCAGCGCCAGCAAAGTCACTGCAGAGTATGTTTCAATGTTAGCTTCTAGCATCTGAGCTATACTGGTTCTGAATCATCCGTTGATATTACTGGTTACATAGGAAAAGGAAAAAAAAAGAAAAGAAAAAGGATGATAGGATCATAACACTCACGTTTGTATTGTAAATATGAGGCAGCCACCAGCAGCCGGGTTAGCTTAGCTTAGGAGAAAGTCTGGAAACAGGGAAACAGCTAGCCTGGCTCTGTCCAAAGGTAACAAAATCCACCTACCAAGCACTTGTAAAGCTCACTAATTAACAAGCTAAGCTAACCGGCCGCTGGCAGTAGCTTTGTATTTACCATACAGACGAGAAATCGACCTTCCCATTCAACTCTCAGCAAGAATGTGAAAAGGCGCATTTCCCAAAATGTTGAACTATTCCTTTAACATGATTTAGCACTTCTTCTATATGACAGAGAATCTGCCAGCGTCTGGAAGTCAAATGAGTCTTCTTAAGGACTTGTCATTGGTACCTGGAAATTCATTTTAGGCCAAACTGACAAGTGCAATTAAGACTTTCAACTTAAATAAAATTATAAAACCACACATAGTCAATAACAGCATGGAGCATGTGGGTTAAAAACACAGGAAGAAAGCTTAATCCAACAATCCAATATTTACAACACAGAAAGGTACACACATCAACCTGTGTAGACATCACAACAACGCCTACTTGACTGTTCGGACACAATTGTAAATAAACGATTTTAGTCACATTATATCTAAATCAATGTCAGTATTTGCCAAATGGGAGCTAAACATTAATAATAAACATTATTTAAAAAAAGACAGAATGGATATAGAAGAAAAAAAAGGAACAAGAAATATAATGTAAAAGCCAACTGCTAATAAAAAAAATTTATAAAAAAAAAAAAAACACACAGTACAGTGCTCAGCCTGCTGCTAACCCTGTAGTAAACTGACTGATTATTTGACTATCTTTGCACCAAGGCCGTCCTGCTACTGGTTTACTGCAAAAAGAAGTGTAGACCTCCACTCAAACACAAAGAACAACAGTCAGCACATAGTACAGTAATACTTCCTACTTGCTCTCTCAGGAGTGTAAATACATGGTCTACAGGCAAACACACACACACACACTCACTCTTTACCCCCTACACAGACAAACACAGCCTATGTCTGGTACCCTTGTTATTATGGACGTTCACATGCTGAACCACTCAGACAACTATTCCTGTCTGAGTTTGTCTGTGTGTCAGTCATGTATATATATGTGTGTGTGTGTGTGTGTGTGTTGTTTGCAGCGCTCAGTGTTTTCCTGCTGGCGGTGGAAGTGATTTGGAAAGAATGCAGTGGAAAGGGAGGGGCGTCGCGGCCGTTAAACCAGCAGGGTCGGGCCTCAAATGAGAGCACGGTGCTAACGAGGGCGGATGCTAATTGAAGAGCTTCCCAGCGTGGTGTCACAAACGCACACAGACACACATTCCCCGCTACAGTAATTATACATAGATACAGTGAAAGAAACAACACATTTTTACATAGAATACATAATCGGTTTGTAGTGTGTGTGTGTGTGTGTGTGCGCACGCAGATGTAAATAGCTTTTTAGATCTCAGCTGAGATAGCATTAACGTTCACGCAAGGGTCCGGCAGTTGTATTTTTAGATTGTCCAGTCATCAATGTATGAGATTCCCAATGTGATGGGCTGACCTGTTAAATATAGCTCAGTTGTGACAGGTTGGTTAGCCTTGTTAGCCAACCCATTCCCAAAATGGGACTTCAAAGCAGTACGTATAGTGACAAGACAGGGCTGAGTAGAGGCAGCAGATGTTTGAAGAGCCCTCCGTCAGATGTGCAAAGCTACAATCACACAAACGCACCCTGGAGGGAGAAAAGCTTAGGCTAGACTTTAGCGAATGATATGTAACATTACTAGTGGATTAGCACAGCAGACACAGATACATGTGGAAATCAATTTGACCATTTTTCTCCCAATTCCAGTGGTGACTTTCCACCACATGACGTGGATACCACCCTGTGTGGAACTCAGCAGAATCATTTTTATGTAAGGTGACATGAGGCGGGGGATCAGTGTGGCACAGAAACTGAGTCAGTGGCCTGCCGTGACTGAATGAACATAACACTGAATTGTTTAATGGCACTAATGAAGAAACATGATCTGCATAATGGTTTGGAGCATCCCTAGCGACAAAGGTCAGTAATATTTTTAAAAGCTACTAAAGCTACCAATAACTAGTATTTAGTGCCATTTAAATGAGTCTGTCTTAGTTCCACAAGCACTCAGTTGTAGTTTGCTCCTGCACATGAGGCAACAGCAGTACGACGAGTGAGGTTTGTGCGAGTGTGTCAGGATCTCACCTGCTCTTCTGTGATGAGCGCAGGGTGTGTGTTGCCATTGGTGTAGTGCAGAGGCAGGCTCTGACACAGCTGTCCAAGCAGCATGGCCACTTCCTTCATGCTCCGCCAGCAACATACCAGCACCATCTGGGCTGTCACCCTGTAGCCCTCACCGCCTGGAGCCAACACACACACACAGGAAACGTTTGATCACTTTTTGGCTCACTACCTAATAACTTCAAACAAAAGATGTATTTGTCTTATTATGTAATGTACCACATTAAAGCCTTGTATTCAGTGGAAACCATTAGAAGTCATTCTTGCTTATGTTGGGTCACACACACGTTGCATAGAGCCATTTCATTTTCCTTATCACTGTGAAGTTACAGTAGTTTAAGTAATCATTTAATATGATTCCTAAAAGTATTGGACTATACGGTATATACACACCATAAAAAAAAAGGTCAAACACTGCCCCCATTAGGACATCACTAGTATTCCACTCACAAGCTGTGATGATTAGGATGCCTTCTATCACAAGCAAAACATAAAAACGACACAAGAAGTGCAAGGGTTTTTGAAATTGTGACTCTGTGGGCCCCTGCGTGACACTACATTTGTGTCTGTATGTCCACATGTCTGTATGTGAACAGAGTTACACAAAAAAAAAAAGTGTGATTTTTTTCTTCTATGCAAATTGCCACAATCAGGCATCTTGGCTTTTAAAGTAGCTGAATTGTGTCCATGAGCTGTGCGTCACAGTCACTGCTGCAGCTCCAACTACTGACCTACTAATATAAACTAATAAGACCAACCGGTACACCTCACACTATCTTTGCCTCATGTCTCATCCATCACAACCCCCTTCAACTCTCCCTGATTCCAGGGGGAGAACAGATTGAATACATCTGAACTAGTGTACTGGTCTATTCTTTTTTTTTTTTTTTAACTGCATGATGATGTCACCTGTGTCCAGTGACTGTGTGTGTGTGGTCTGGGTCAGTGTGTGGTCATCTCCGTTGTGTGTGTCCAGCTCTCTGGTACTTGTGAAGAAGTCATTGGTGTCCCTGGGCTGAATCTCCTGAAGGATCCTCTGTAGACCTGCTGACGTCTCTGTTCAACACACGCAAAGGAATCATGTCATATTCTCAATATTTTCTCCATGGTCCTTGTGGAAATTTCTAAGACCTTCCCTGAGTGCTGCTATCAACAGAAAGTGTAGTTATATTTGAACAATTCTCTTGCCTGTTTAAATCAAATGAAAACTTAATAAACTGATTACAATTTGTTGCCAATACACTTTATCATTGCAGGAGATTTCTCAAGGTAAACACTCCAAAAGCTGCCTCAGGGTCTTTATGCAGGTCACTGTCCAAGTGAACATCCTCCCTTAAATGGGACAGTGTACCGTTACCTAATGGAATATATTCTCTGCATCTACTCTCTTCATTATGCTAATGATCAAATCTCACCTACTCATAAACAGGTGGAATTCAGTAAGTTCAAACATGCAATTTCCAAAAGGTTTGTGCAATTGAGAAGAGTTTTGAGATTCATACGACCTTGCAGAATAAAGTACATAAAGAGGCCCACTTGCATGAGGCCCACTGAATGTATGCATTTAAGACCAGGGTGAGAGATCAGATTACCTGAGTCAGTATCCATGGGGATGAGTCCTTCTGGGGAGGAGCTCTGGACTACGGGGGACACCACGTCAGACATCCTGTAGCAAACAGCGATCAGCTCTGACACCAGACATCTCCACTGCTCATTCTGACTCAAACTCCTAAACACACACACACACACACACACACACACACA
>JAVQJF010115287.1:0-12206 GCA_036023855.1 Gadopsis marmoratus
TGCAGTGTTGGAGATGCTCTGACCCAGTCGTCCAGCATCACAGTTTGGTTCCTTGTCAAAGTCGCTCACATCCTTCCGCTGCCCATTTTTCCTGCTTCAACACATCAACTTGGAGACAAGATGTTCACTTGCTGCCTTATATATCCCCCCCACTGACAGGTGCCATAATAACCAGATAATCAGTGTTCTTCACTTCACCCCTCAGTGCTCAGAGTGATGGCTGATCGCTGTACGTGCAGGCTAATGCAGGTAATATCAAACCTAGCACTGGTGGACACAATACAGAAGTTCAAACTAAAACAAAGTTAGAACAGTTAAATGCATTTAGTGGGTGAGGGCAAGTGAAAGAAGTGTGCTGACTATGACCTCACCATTCCTTTGTTGCCACAATTTTAGCTCCATTTTGCTCTGATGAATAACGATTACAAGGCAGAATCTCAAACCCGCTGTCTGTGGCAAACATCCGCAGATACACAAACACCTGTGCAAAACATAAAGTTAATCATATGACTGTTTGGTCAACTGTGATGCTGCAAGAAAAACAGGGTGGATCTTATTGTGTGGATGGATAATAATATAATTAATAATAATGGTGGATAATATTTTTACATGTTGCTTGAAAAGCTTTTCTTGAGCTTTCGTCTTGTGGATAAAAAGATTTCGGGACCAGTCTCCGGATGTCAAAGCTCTGAAAGCTTTCTCCAAGTTGTCATGTTTCTTGAAGCGCTCAATGATCTCCTTCAGCTCCTCTTGTCTTCCCTTAATTGGTCGAAATCTGCAGGGGGGGGGTTCACGGCACAAACACAAACGAAAAAATCAGATATACAAACACAACATACTCTAAGGAGAAGACATCAATAAGAATGCTTTTAAATTAGTGTGAAGAGGCTGCATGTAAGGATAGAAACTGATAGCACTGCCATTAATGAGTCTGCTTATCAGTCCAATTCCCTTATTGAGTCATGATCAATACTCTGTGTAAAGAAAGAAGTAGGCCTGCACATGTTTTCAGCATCAGTTTACTGTTTTATTATCGGAGTCTGAACACAGTGTAGAAACAGAGGGAGCATGCATGTGATTCAGTGTCTGTATATAGCTGCATGACCATCAACTCCACTGATAAATCTGCTGACCTGGTGTTCATTTTATGAGTTTGAAATCCCAGGTATGGATCCAGGATGAGGCTTGTGGTCAGATCATCATTCTCACACAACTCCTTGGCAGTCATTCCTGAGGAGGGCACATAGCGCCTCTCTGCCTCCAGACTGGCTGCACTGAACCCTGTACACACCAAACACACACCGATGTCAGTGTATGTGACTGATGAAGCATCTACACATTTGTTAATATGAACACACTGAACTCACTGCGGCTACATCTTCGGCTTCTGTTTTTGCTGTGGCGCAGGGACGCCCGCTGTGAATGCTGAGAGCGAGTCTGGCTCTGGCTCACAGGTGGCTCGCTGGTCAACTTGTTTCCGTGTCGTCTGCCATTTAATACCATGTTCTTGGATTCGCCCAGCCACTTCATGCCCACAAGCCCCCTGGTCCAGTTGCATTTAGTCTCCGAGATTAAGGAACACTCTTGAGTGGGGAAGACTGGGGTCTAGAGTTTGAAACCTGGAGGCGGAGAAGAAACAACAACCACTTACCAGATGCACAGCCAAGAAATGGAATCAGTTTACAGACTGAAGAAATACAAAACAAAGGGTTAAACAAAAAACATCCACCATGCAACTAACAACAACATAAACAACATAAACATAAATATGACATTGCACCAAAATGCACTGGGATACAATTTACACTGAGGTATTGCTTCACTGTATCTCTGAGCACACAGAGACCGTCCAAACAACTCTTGGATACAGTTCATTCAATGCTGCCAACAACTTGTCAGAGGTTTTGAGATCTACCTGAATAAATCAGTCGCAGCCCGTAAATATTCTACGACCATTAAAACCTTGTAAGGGCAGCAACAGTCAGCCAATCTACCCAGTGATGCTCGTGTTGTTTACACTACGGTCGGTTTAAGAAACACAGGAAGGCAGTGTTGAGGAAACAAGTTTATCATGCAGCGCCACTCAGTGGTAACCCCAAATAATGCACTGGCTTACTGTCAAGTGCAACTGTAGCGTCTTCAGTGCTGTCACCCATGCATGTAAAGTCTTTGTTAATGTATGGATCATATACATAAAATCACACAAACACGTCGCATCGCGTTCAGAATTGCATAAATACATAATACAATATTTATACTTCTTCCATACGAGTAATGTAGTTTCCAAAGCCAAATGCGTCGCAAAGCGCATCGTCTCTCGTGTACTGCAATCGATGCGAAAAAAAGCTTCGCATTTTTAGCTTGGAAGCTAACGTTAGCAACAATAAAACAACACGCCACATGGATCAGGAAAAGCCGTGGAAACCCGGAAGGCCACACCGACAGCTGAGGCCGAGATTGTATCAGAGTTATCACTATAGCTCGCATTGGTTGCTATGCTGTGCACTTCGTTAGCACGGAGCTAACCACCACAGGCGACGCCAGAGAGATGTTCGGCCGTGGTGGTTAGCTTGCAGCAGACACCGGCAACATGCCACGGTAGTTTCCAACACGCAAGCTGCCGCTGCCGCTGCCCACCAGCCCCATAAACACAAGCAGCCAGCCAGCAGCTCAACAAACCCCAGAACGTTACAAGGGTGGTGATATTTAACGAGTGTTGCACCACAATACGTCCACTCCACACCAAGCGGCTTCGAGATGCTTTATGCATCAAGTTGCTAACATTCAACAATCGAAACCTTAATGGCCACCATTTATTACAACCCGTCTCCTGGTATTAAGAGACCGAGCCTTGCTGAATGGTTTGACATGAACGCATTTCTTACTTTGTGTAAGCTAGCAGTTAACGCCTGCTAGCACCAAACTTAACTTCAGCTAGCTGCTAGCTTAGCTGACCGTCAGGTAGCACAGTCAATAACACACCACAAAGGTCGATAACAACACAGTGCTGTTACACTTTCTCCCATTAACGATGTACCGCTGCCCGTGTGTCGGTTATTGGTCGACAACAGCCCACAGATGTAACAGCAAGCAACTAGCTGACGTTACGCTACCTACCTGCACAGCAGTGGACCACAGCAGCTAACGCTGGCTAGCATACGCTGCGTTAGCTTGGGTTGTTTGATGTGGAAGCCATTAGCTAGCTTAACAGGCTAAATCTACCATTTGTGAGCGAATAAAAAGTTAGTTAACGTGCCGACATCCCTGTCCAGACAACCCCCGGTATCCACCAGAGCAAGCGAGCCAGCAGCGCGTCGGTGCGGGCAGCGTTACTGAGCATGATCTCCAACAGTTAAAGAGCAGTGAGCTGGAAGCATTTTCACGCGTTGGGAGCGTTAAATGTCCCGAGTCGACAACAGAGACGGAGCAGACACACAATACTCACTCGGTGATTTTGGGAAACAGCCGGGAAATAAAACACCAGTCCCTCAAACTAATCCAAATTTGGCACGACACCCTAAACGAAAATATCACAGGAAACACATTTTTTTTAAAAAAGAAATTAACATTAAAATTCAAGATGGCGGCCTAGCACAGGGAGCGAGAGAGAAAGGCGCAGCGCAGCCATCCACGAGAAAATAGACCCCGTAAACACGCAGCGGTTCTCGGCCGTCGGCGCCGGAATGAGGAACAGTACTTGAGGATACAGTCGGAAACTTAGAAAGTGGACGTTAAAGTCGACTTTTCGTGCATTCAAACGAAATAAATGATGTCGAAAATCCTTCTCCTAGTTTGTGCCAGTAACTGTCGGATGTACACAAAAGTAGTGCTGCATAAACAAACCTCTTTACTCTTCCTAAAGAATCCAACGGTGGCGGCCAGACGGGGTTCTGTCCGGTCCACTCAGGACCAGCAGGACCAGCTGGACCACTCAGGACCAGCAGGATCAGAGGGACCAGCAGGACCACTCAGGACCAGCAGGACCAGCAGGATCAGCAGAACCACTCAGGACCAGCAGGACTCAGGACCAGCAGGACCACTCAGGATCAGCAGGACCAGCAGAACCACTCAGGACCACCTGCAGGACCAGCAGAACCACTCAGGACCAGCAGAACCACTCAGGACCAGCAGGACCAGCAGGACCACATCTTTATGACCGCACTGTTCATGTCCCCGCTCTTCACTCAGCACTTGTTACTGTTCAGGCTCATAAACAGGCCGTTTCCTCACTTGTTGTCCTGCAGAACCAGCCGATGCTGACTGTTCCCTTTATTTATCTAATGCAGCTGATTTAAAACAAAGAGGTGAACAGGTTCAGGCTATGAACAGGAGGCGTTACTGCAGTTAGACTCATGTCATGAAGAGTCCAATAAAATAACATTATTACAAGATAGTTGCATTATTGGCCAACAGTTAACTCTCTTTAAATCCACTTTCATTTAATCTAATCTCTGACTATTTCAATTTCTGGAGCTGACATAACTTTGTCCACCGCACCTTTTGACCTTGTACTTTACCTTTTTTTTTCTACACCAAAGGATTCTTCAGAATCAGAATTCTCTTTATTGCCAAGTACATTTACACATACAAGGAACGTGACTTAAAAAAACAAGATATAGCAAAAATATATAAAAATAATACAGTAAAATATCAATAGAATACTGCAGAAGGTTATGGAAAGGGGTCAGTGAGAGGCTCAGTCTCACCTCCATCAGGACCGCGACTCAATGCAAACACTCGTCTTATTCATGTTTCTGACATTTCCATAATATGTAGAGAACAATAAATAATGCTGCCTGCTGCACAACAAACTACACACTAAATACTGCTGTGACTGATTTCATAAAAATGACAGATCTGCTGGAAAAGCTGTGGCCTATAATCTGATGGCCAATCAGATTATAGGCCACAGCAACAAGGAATCAATTCAGTTGCGTTTTATTTATATAGTGCCATATCATAGCAAAGTTATCTCAGGGCTTTTCATATGGCGCAGGTCCAGACCGACTCTGTCAATCAAGTAATCCTACAATCAGTACAGTTCAAAAGTACACAAAACAACAAATGTGTACTTCACTGTCACTTCACATGTAAATACTGATCATTTTACACTTTGACTTACATATACTGTTTACTATTGCCCATAATGCCCTTCACTCGTCTGATATTCTGTATTTCATTCATTCAGTCTTAATACTGTTTATCCGAAAGGGTCGCGGGGGGGTGGAGCCAATCCCAGCTGACATATATTCTGTATTTTACACTTTGTATTTTATATTTAGCATCTTTATTTTATGTTTTTTATATTTGGTATCTATATTTAGTTTTTTTTATATTTTGTACTTGGACTGAAATTTTAGCATTTTGTATCTTTAGTTCACTTTGACCTCTTGTTGGTTATTGCTGAGTCGACTCGTCCGGCACATTTCATTGCAAAGTTGACCCTGAGCTTTAAACTGCATGTGACAATTAAACTTGAAACTTGAACTTGAAAAAAGTAAATGAATCCTACATTACCGAAGTAAATCTGCTGCAATAACAGTCACCATATTGCATCAGATCCTGAGTTATGATGGTGTGAAATACCTTTTACTACTACTAGTACTTTTAATACTACTATTACTAGTTACCTGCTGTCTTTTCCCCTGGGAATACATTGGATAAGTATATATTTATAAAAGATATAGAACTGATTTTGAATCATGATTTCTGATATCTGATCTGTTGAACGTACTGCTTTTGAATCATTTTTGTCGTGGCTTTTTTTGGATGAACAGATTTAACCGTCACAATTTGATCCATGAATTTTGCCACAATCTGTTGTTGTTTTTGCTGTTTAATGATGAAATGGAATGATGCTGACGGTGTTTTAAGGCCTAATGTTGCAGCTTTCTGTTCCTCTGATAGAAACAACGAAACAAGATTTAAAGCCCAGCCTCTGCAGTGTGTTTCTGTCTGACAGGTTAAAGCTTTTCTGTTCAGTCTTACCAGATAGATGCGTGACATTAAACATGTGAAATGTAGGGAGTATATTCATATAAACATACCTAAAACATCTGTTGAACACATCACTCAAGAGTAATTCAGACTAACACGTGTAGAAGTGTAAAAAGTGGAGGTGGAGTTTGTGAGGATAAAGGTTGTTGTATTCTGAACAGATTTTTAAATTAACTTTGAGGCAAATTTGTGATTTTCACTATAAACAAACTCAACTAAAGTCCCAGCAACACAAATGTTTGTTGTTGCCATTAATAAGCACATATTTAGTTGAAGCAACCACATGTTCAACACAATATATGAAGCAGATGACATCTGTGGTTTAACCCAGCCAATCTCAACCCTGCCACAGCGCCAGCTAGTGGGCCATGGAGGCACTGGTGCTGCATCTGCTCACCATCAGATTGAAATACTTTGTAAATTACCACAAACTAAAAGCCTAACAACTTTTTTTGGTGATTTACAAAGCTAGTTATTTTTAAATCCAAATGTTTTTAATAATAATAATTTCAACGACCACATGCGTTTGAATATCACCAGCCAATCACGACACACCATCAGGTAGAGACTCAGGTGTTGCTGCTGTTAGCCAGCTAACGTTCCCTTGGTAACACGGTGACATGCGTATTTGAGTGGATCGAAGTCCCAGTAAACAAGTTGTTTATTGAGTTATTGGTGTATTTTTTGTTGTTCGCCGTTTTACGTTTTATCTCTGTGTCACCTGAACACATCTGTCTGAACATATTTTAAATGAAATGAGTGACTTTGCGAGGGGGGCCGCTGTGAAGAGATGTAACACGATGAAAGTTGATGTGGTTTGTCATTTGTGGAGCCTGCAGCAACCCGTCGAGGGCGTCGGGAGAACACTGTCACTGTTCCAGCCACACGGATATCTGAGCGCTGAGGACACGGCAGCATCCTGGAGCGCTGCCCAGGGGCCGCTACAGACGCTCCAACCTGGTGGGCGTAGAAATCCACCTTTCATCGCACATCCCTGCTCCACACACTGGTTTACAGTGTGTGTGGGCATCACGGCGCGCATGTGTGTGGAAGCCAGCTACCATGGAAACCACCTTAATACATTTTCCCCTCAACAAACACTGACCTTCTCCCGTGTGTGTGCAGTGAAAGTAAGCTGGGCCGAGAGTCTGCCCAGGCATGCTTTTTAATATTCATCTGTACGCTGCTGTGATGTGTGTCAAGGCAGGTGGCTTCGGTGTGGCCTCTTCATTCAGTGTGTGTCTGTTAGTCGGTGCTTTGTTAGATAAAGTCCAAAATGCTCACACTGAGGTGAACCTGGGATCACAGAAGTCATCACACCAACAATGTGTTTGTTACTTTCTGACTTCCTGAAGACATAAATCTTTAAGAACAACTCACAAATGTATAGCTTTAGTTTAGCGTCAGCCTTTCAACAATTTATACTTAACATATTGTGCTTTCTTCAACAATGAATCACAATATCACAGTTTAGCGTTCAGCTTATTTGTATTTCAGCTCTTAGCTCCCTGGTGATACATTTCAGCTTCTAATTCTGCCGATTCATTTCACATTTCTGCATTTCAGAGCTGCAGTTTTTTGCAGCTGTCCAGTTTGGCGACAGCCTTTCAGCCTTTCAGCTTTTCAGCATTCACACGCATTTTCTTCAGGAAATGGCGCGTTTGTTGGGGACTACTTCCAGCGGCGGATGAATCCACAATTGGTGCTGTAGAGCAGTGATTCCCAACCAGGGGTATTTCTGCAGCCACCACAGGGCACGTGGTTTGAAATAAAAATTAGAAATGATGATTTGTTAATATATATCCACATAATTGTGTTCAGGAGACAACGTCAGATTACAAATGTGAGCGCTGCTGGTCTTTATAGTTGCTGGTTCTCAGGCCTCAGTTCCACCAGCCTGAGTCAGCTGGAGGTTTATTCAGACCAAACCGCTCAAAGTAAAGATGCTTGAAACCACCAGATGTTAGTAAAGAGCTATGTATTTATGGGAGCTGAGTGGTGCAGACAGGAAGTCAGAAAGTCTTCAGAGACCAACATAAGAGAAACACAGACAGAAGAATCGCAGCCTTATTGTTTGAGCTGATGTTTTATAATGGCAGCGACTCGGTATCTTTGTCTGAGACACTCACAGCTGACAGGTGTCATCTGCATTTGAACGTACTTTTTACTGTATCTGTCAGCTTTACTTACTTTACAAATTAAGATTTTTGCACACAAAACATGAAAGTAGCTTATAAGAATTAAACTGCAGTTTATAAAGATTTGCTGCTTTTCCTTTGAATCATGTTAATGTTGTTAATAATGTTGAGCTTTGTTGGTTTACTGTGATCAATCAATCAATCAATCAATCAATCAATCAATCAATTCATGGAGAAAAGAATCATCTGATGATATCAGATATCACACAGGGGACATTTACTTCTTTAATACTGAAAACTACACTTACTGATTAATAATTACTAACTACGTACTAAGTACATTTACTCCAGTAGGGCCCACTGTAGGATACTTAAGTACTACTTCTAGGTACTTTTACTATCTTCGTCAGCTTTTGATTCCAACCTTTACTTTACTTTGGCACCGTAAGTACATTTAGCTGATAATACTTTTACTGAAGGAGCGTCTTCAGTGCAGTAATTGTACTTGTGATGTTTTACAGTGTGGTATTAGTACTTTTACTGCAGTACCGATCTGAATACTTCACTGCCAGATATCTCAAAGGAAAACGGCGCCGCGGTTTTTACCGTCTTTCTGTTACCGTGTTTTAGATTCAGCAACACGTGACGCTACGTCAGAGGTCGAAGGTGAAAGGTGACGGGCTCGTGCTTGGAAAGTTCGCGGGAAGCAAATCGCCGCTGGTGGCCACGCGAGCCGCGTTGAACGCGCACATCTGCCAAACTAATCGATCGGATCGATAAACGCGTGTTACTGCGGCACCGACCGAGCTGCTAACCTGTTAGCTCGCTCGGGCTAACACTAACCTGTTAGCTCGCTCGGCTAACACTAACCTGTTAGCTCGCTCGGGCTAACGCTAACCTGTTAGCCGCGGCCGGGCAGCGGTGAACACACGCCGGGCAGGTCGCGCTACACGCCGGGCAGAAGATGGCGGAGAGGCCGGAAGATCTGAACCTTCCCAACGCGGTGATCACGCGCATCATCAAGGAGGCGGTGAGTGCAGAGGACACACCGAAGGACACACCGAAGGACACACCGGAGGGAAGATAGAAACACAGATTAATAGAAGAAGGCCGTTTATTACAGAGGTGATAGTTATCTCATGTCTGCGGCCTTCTTCACAGCAAAGTTCTGCTCATCATCTAAAAGTTGACTCAATGTTCTCAGTTTCATTTCCTCCTGAATATCTGTGATCCTCAGTGTTTCTGTCAACTAAAGACACGTTTTATCTGCGTCCATTTGGCTCTAAATGCAAAGTGAAGCTTCCTAAAATGGTATGTTGAGGAGAGGTGATGACGTCAACAAAGACTTTAAAGTTTGGGAAACTATGTTTTCAAGGTTAAGAATCTGCTTGAGTTTGAATGTAAAGCTTGAAAAATGCCTGATGTCCAACATAATGTGGTGTTTCATCGTGGAAACCAAACATCTTTTAACATTTGAAATGGCTCCTGGAATTTATAGCAACAATTTAGACCTTGAAAGTAGCTGAAAGTCCTTGAGATTTACTGTTAGAAAGCTGCACGAACTCGGTTTGTAAGAAAACCAAAGTTCAATATTTGTAGTATAGAAACAATGTCCCAACGTGTTGATGTTCTCCTTCACTGTCATATAAACTTTAAAAGGGCTCCTCGGCCCTCAGAACTGTATATAATAAGGAAATAATAACTAAATAAATCAGAAGTCATGTAGCGGTTAAAGTAAATGTATAATAAGGTGCCTCCTGGAGGTGGAAGCTGTGTGAGGCGGCGTGTTTGGTCCCTGAACGCACCGTCGTGGTCAGCCTTCCTGTTTCCTGCAGCTTTGGAATAACTCCTCCACACCGTTTGTTTCCCCAACAGCTCCCAGATGGAGTGAACGTGTCGAAGGAAGCAAGGAGGGCCATTTCCCAAGCTGCCAGTGTGTTCGTGTTGTACGCAACGTCCTGGTGAGGATGAAACTCGCACGATTCCACAGAGCACAAATGAATGTCGCTTGCAAAATGTTCCATTAGTCAGTCAGTTAAATGAAAAGATGTTTCTCTCGTTTCAGCGCAAACAACTTTGCCATGAAAGCCAAGCGGAAAACTCTGAACGCAGGAGACGTTCTGGCTGCGATGGAGGAAATGGAGTTCGAGCGATTCCTGGAGCCTCTCAGAGAGTCTTTGGAAGGTCAGTACGTCAGCAGTGTCTCCTGAATGTAGCTCGTTCAGATTAAGACAATCAGATCTGAATAAGGGCAACAAGCCCAATGTTACGTGCACGTAAACGTAGTCGGTGACTAAGGTTTATGTCTGAAAGAGGCCCAACTACATTCTGTTATTCAGTGTGAACTACAGACTACGAGACCTGCGACTCACTGCATCTTACACAACTCCAGACGAATGTCTCGTAGGTGTGAAATATAACAAGGCATTTGTCTGTTTAGTGTACAAGAAGGGCCAGAAAGGAAAGAAGGAGGTGTCTGAGCAGAAGCGCAAAGATAAAGAGAAGAAGACAGACTCCGAGAACGACAAGAGCCGGGAGGAGGAAGATGAGGAGGAGGAGGAGCGCATGGAGGAGGAGCCTGAAGCTGAAAACGAAGGAAAGGAGGAGGAGGAGGAGAACTGATGGAGCGCTGAACGGTGACAATGCACTTCCACCTCCTCCTGAGGTTTTCGCCGGCTGGTCGTGATGCATTCAGGTGATGCTTGGCCACCTGTGAGGTGCAGCTGCCGTCTTCCAACCCGACAACAATCCAAGTGCAAAGAAAAACTACAAGTCAAACTACGTCACGAACTTCCTGACCTTCATATGTCCATTTTGTATTTTAAGTCATTTTTGATACAAACTGGCTTTTCCCAGGAATTAATGTACTGATCTGTCTGCACTGAACTAATGTTAATACACTTCAATCCGTTCACCACTAGAGGGAGCGAAAACACCGGCAGGCCTCAGTCAGACCAACAATGTGATTCTAGCTTTTGCAACGAAGTGACTCGTTTTAAGTTTACGATCCAGGTTACAACAAGGTGCTTTTCTGTACGAGACACCGACAATACTAGAAACAAATACCAAGTGTGTTAAATGTGAGTGATGCTGTTGGACCCGGCGACTACAGAACTGCGTTTCCACTGAAGGAACCTGGTCAAGCAGCTGCAGTGTTTAGACTTTCTGAAGCATTTAGACTTTTGTAAGACTTTGGCCGAGTGTTTCAATAAATATTTTGTATTCAAACTGCATTGAATGACTGTTTCTCAGCTGAGCCACTTTAACAGCCTGGAATCTCAAAGCAGGTAAATCCTTTAAAGTGGACACGTTTCAATGGCATGAAGTAAGTTACATTGATAAACTGTCAATTATAGCGTTCAAACTATCTGGATTTGCCTTGTGTACCGACAGACAGTAGATCAGTAAAATATACAATCTACACAGGTCAGTATATTTAATATGCTGAATTGCCTTTAATGGCCAATAGATGTAAAACATTTAATAACCAATTGTCACTTTAGTTCCATGTTTAATAGAAACCTTTAACTGATTTACAGTGTAAATACAAAATACTCCAGGACCAACATCAACTGTCAGTTAGCTGCTTCAGACACCGTCTCCATCCTGACGAGGAAAATCTGCTTCAGTGTTCGTTTTAACACAAAAGAAAAGGTGTCACGAGGTGCTCAGTTTCAACATTTTATTTGTGTTGTCCGTTTACTCAGATGGACACTCGACTTTGCCGCTGTTGATGTCGTCGATGACATCGTGGGGAGGACGCCCATCGATGGTGCACCCAACAGACTGAGCAGTTCCCAGGATCTCTTTGATGGTTCCTGAACGGGAAAATAAAAAGGCAGATATTTATATATTATTTAAAGTCTGACCCAGGAAACTGTTTACAGCTAATTTCACAAAGTCTGATTAATTCCCAAGACTTTAACAGCGACACAATCAGTTTCATTTTGTCGATGTGTTCCAGACTTTTCGGCACAGAGTTGTCCATGAGTTTGGGGCAGCCCTGTTTCCTAAAGCTGGGTCAGTCTGAGCCTCCACTGGATCATACGCAGTCACTGGCTGACAGGCATA
>JAVQJF010115288.1:0-10968 GCA_036023855.1 Gadopsis marmoratus
CACAAATGGTTACACTGTACAATGGGCGCAGCTCTTCAAACAACAAGCGGTTTCCAATAACCCAGAAGGTAGAGTTGGTTTAGACTTGCTGTATATTAACAAGTGCTATGAGATAACTCTGTTATGATATAGCGCTATATAAATAAAATTGAACTGAATCCATCCCCAGTGTGAGCTCACAGCTTGGTGCCCAGGACTGTTATATAGTTTGTGTGGTGCGGTCGAACTGTGAGGCAGGGCACTACGGGAAAAAGATCTACAGTATATAAACAACCTATAAGGTCGACATTTTTGAGGGGGGAAAAACCGAAAGGTGAAAAATGTAATAATTCAAATTTGATTATAGCATATTTTGGAAACGATGTGTGAGTTTCGTAACAAATAACATCTAATTTCACCTAAAGAAGCGATATCATAATGGGGGTGCCATGTGACGGCCGAAGGGGAAAACAAACCTACACACGAGGTGCGATGAGCAGAAAGCTGGGTCCGTCTTGTTTTTTTGTTTCTTTCAGCCCAAATGCTGCAAAATCTTCAGCTGCGTCCAGTTTGAGCGTTTACCTCAGCGGGCAGGCCGGCGGTAATTGTCAGAGGCACGATTTCCACGCCCGTGCACTCTTCTGACGCTTGGGCCCAGATCATTTGTTTCTTTGCACCACGCTGCTCAAGCCTCCGTTACCCTCGCTGCAATTTGTCTCCCTGACGACTTCACGGGAATTCAACGTGACGCACGCACCTCGCGTCCTTTCTTCAAGTTAAACAAGGGAAGGAGCCGAGTCGCCGTCCTCGTCGGTGCTGATGGACTTTTGTTACTGTAAAAATGTCAAATGATACAAATCTTTCCCCTCTAGCAGATTTTGCTGTCCATCGCCATCCTTCCCGAAACTTGGGATCAGCCGCCACTAACTCGGCTGAATCAGCAAGTCTGATTAAGTTATTAAGTTATTGCCAATACATCACTGTCTGCGCCCTGTGTCTTTCCCAGTCACCCTGCACTCTTTGCAGCATAAACATTTGGGCACATGAAATGCCATAAAGTGGATCATTTGTTAGAAATTGATTCTGGTCCACTTGGCACGCAATGCCTGATGGAATAAGTGTGAAGCTCAAAGCTTCAGGACAAAAGTTAAAGAGGGTCCACATGCGTCTGGCCGGCTACTGTAACTAACTCTAACTAGCAGTCCACATGTTTTTACACAGACTCTCCCAAGCTAGGTAATTTGTGGCCAGGACAGATCGTAGGCGTTCCCTCTGAGCGACTGTAACCTTGTGCCTCCACATTGATTCATCCAGAGGGAATGTGCAGTGAATCACAGCAGGGGAGCACATCGATGCTACCACACACCGAGGTTAACAACTGGGCCATGAGCCATGTATTCAGAGTGTCGGATCAATACAGAGCGGAATAGGCTCCCCACTCTGAATAATATAGTTGCATGGGTCGAGGCCAAAATGCTCCTCAGCTTCAGCGTGTTTTGCCTTAAGAAGTCACATCTGTGGCGTTGCCTCTGCCTCATTAATTCCGGGAATGATGTGTGTGCTGTGTTTCCATGGTAATGTTGCATCGTGTAATACAGGAACAAACAAAAACAACTCTGCTTCCCTCTAGTGGATGTATGACACAAGTACACTATAATAGCTTCATTTTCTTTTAGAAAACACACATTTGTAAGTTTTATTTCACAAAACAGTAAGATGTAACAGGACGAGTTTAAAAGCGCGCGCACACACACAGCCGCCCGACTCGTATAATAAATGCTATACAATCAAGTCAAATCCAGGCGGTTATGTTTTGACTTTATGCTTTTCATTTCGACAAAGAAATCAAGACATATTTTCACCTCATATTTTTAGAGTTCTTTACTCTACAAGCATTCCCCGGGTAACAGTAGTAATCAATCTGGATGGCAAAATGTTCTTTTTTCTGGCTAATAATAAAATACAGTGCCTTTGTTCTGCGCAATTGTGGATATATATTTTGGGATTGAAAGTGCTTCGCATTCATTACCTGCCGGCGGCCAATAGAAGTGTTGAATGTGCGCAACATACAGACCGTTAGTTGCACATTAACGGTCAACAGGTAGCAGGTGTGTCAGCGTGAATGAAGAATTAAAACAATAACAATTAAGGAGAAGCAAACGTAACGTTTGTGTCGACGGGAGAAACACAATCATTCAGGACACACAGCAGGTGACGGTCCCGAATAACGTCGCTCTCCACACGAGCCCCTTCAAGGCATTTCATTGGGCAACGAGCCGCTGAATGTGATTGGTCCATCCTTGTTCCTCGCTCTAAGCGGTCCGACTAGAAACACGGCCCCGCTGAAACATTGCATGGCTTCTCATAAGAAGACCGGTTTAACTTAAGACAGCTGACACTGTTGTCATTGTACTTTCTTTATTTTTAAATTTTTTTTTTTTTTTAAATAAAACCAGTTTTGAAGACTGAGTGATGCGCTTCTGTTGCTAGTGCTCTGTATTGTAATTTTAAGGTAAGTCCCTGTCATCATGTGCTAGCGGGCTTGCTAACATGTCACCGGCCGGGTAACGTTAGCTAGTGGAGCTTTAGCCTAGCTGCTGCTGTTAGCTCACATATAATGCTACTATTGACCCAGAGTGGCTGCGTTCTCTTCTGCCGGCAAGTTAAACGTTTAGTCAGTTAATTCCAGCTGCTTCGCTACGTTTTATGCGTGTTTTTGGTAAATGGCATATGTAGCAGCCAACGCTAACTAGCTAACGGTGCTCACGCCAGTGCAAGCAGTTAGCTTAATGCGGTATTCTGCTGTAGCTACACGCCAATGAGGAGCTAACGATTGCTAATGTCAGATAGTGATTGTATTCTCACTGAGCTAAAGAGAGACATGAAAACAGATAACAAAAACAAAAAGCGCAACTGGACGAGGCAGACACACTAAGTAGCATTTTATATAAAAGTCACAAGTATTGTTTTCGAAAATTAACTGCGGTTTGTGGTTCATAGTACCGGTGCTGTGTCTAGGCTGCTTCCTCATCAATTTGTGTTTCCATTGCCATCAACCCGAAAACACCGTAAACCTAACCACAGTTGGTACCAAGGACTTTTAAATCGAACTTGTTGTGTGAAATGCTGTCACTGTTGGCGTCCAGCTTTCATCTAGTTGCACTGTGTGTCGGTTCATGTGGAATCCAAGTGGATATCGGTTGTAACTTGAACGTTTTGTCCCGTTCGCAGTCATGTCTTTCCATCAGGATCGAGGGGGTCCCAGAGGAGGAATTCCCTCAAGCCAGCACGGCTCCCCTCAAAACTACCGACCCACCAACCTGAGGCCGCCACCTCCTCGCCCTCCTGTCCCCCCCTACCACTACGATCCTCAGACTCCTCCCGGTTCAAGCTACCATGGAAACAGCGGATACATGCCACCTCACTCTGACTTCATGCAGTACCCTCCACCAGCTCCATCCCAGACTCCCGATTCGCTTAACCAGTGCCCAGTGCGCCCACCTTTTCCCAAGCCCCCTGTCAGGCAGGGTTTCCCTGAACCCCCACCGAACTTTCCACCTCCTCCCCTTCCCGGCTCCACAGGTGGTCCCACGCCAGGGTCCCAGGTGTCGGCTCAGAATGCCTACCACCCTTACATGATGCCTCCTGTGCCCCCACCACCATTAGCACACCCACCCATGCCTCCCCCTATAGCTTCTCAGTCTATGAGCTACCACCCTCCATACTCGATGAACTACCCCCATCCTCCCCACCCTCCTTTTCCTCCTCCCACCTTCAGCCCCAGCTACACTCAGAGCCCCAGCTCATTCAAACCAGACCACAGCTTCAGGCACGGGGGACAATACAAGTATGAGAAGCCAATGGACAACAGGAGGTCCCCAGAAAGAGGGTATCGCCACGATGACCACAGGGTGAAGGGCTACGGTAGCCATGGTGAGAAACATAAAATGGAATTTCCTGGAGAGAGGAAGAACCGTGGGAGGAGTCCAGACAGGCGCGGCAGGCCAGAGGGTGGACGTTACAGGTCTGAGTACGACAGAGGCCGGACTCCCCCCAGACACCGGAGCAGGGATCGTAGCAGGTACGTGAATAGCAGTAACGCTCCCAAATGAAATCAGTCTGTGAAGTTATTTTTCTCACTACTATGCGTGTGTCTGTTAACAGGGAGAGGTATCGTCACAGAGAAAGTTGGAGATCCCAGTCGCCCGACAGGCACAGGAAGAGGCCTCGAAGGTGAACATGTAGTCCATTATTTGTCTTGTAAAAGCTGTTTTTGCACACTTCATGTGTATATTTGGTTTGATAAGTTTATGATTAAGGAGATCTGTCTGCATGGTACAACAGCTGACACATTATATAAAGTATTTCTTTTTCTAACACAAATCCTGTCCACAGCATGCGTGTTTTTATAGCTTCCATGATACACAGTGTCCCTCACAGATATGTAAAGTACTAACCTGTGTATTTACTGTATTTATTTTAAATGGAAATACTCATGGAGCTGAATGTTTGATCCTAAAAACAATCCTTAACCTGAGAAACAATGTAGTATTGACAAGTTGTGCTTCATTGTAATTGCCCTATGGTGAAACATTTGAAGCACAAGTGCACAGTCACACTTCAATAAGGTTGGGGGACTTGTGAGAGACCGAGCAAAAGAAATTCCCCACTAATGGGTTAGGTTTCAAAAACCTGGATCTTTAATTTCCAATAATGCAACATGATAGTATCTTTCCTTAGACACACCTGCAGGGTAAAAGTCAACATCTGTAAAATGTCATGGCCCCGTTTGTAACGCCAGCGTTTTACTGTTTTGTTTCCAATTGATATTTTTTTGGGACATTTTATGTGTTTTATTAGATATGCGATAGAGAAATTACAAGAAATGACGAGAGAGAGAGATGGGGAATATCATGCAACAAAGGTCCCCCACCCCTAGTCCACGAGGGCGCCCCAGTAACGCCAGCTTTTTGTTAAAATGTGTAGTCCAAGCTGAGATACGCGTGTGATTTCATTGGATTCATTTTCTTGCTCAAAACTCCTCGAGAGCCACTGCAAAACATGGGTTTTACATTGTTTTCACATCCTTTTGACAAATTACTAGTCACTTCTAAAATCAGCAGGGCTCCCCTTTTTAATAACTCTTTTTTTTTTTTGTTGCTTTCAACCATATCGCTCGGTGTTTTATTATTTAGCAACTGGAGCTGCCTCAGTTGTCATCGTGCGACCTTGCTGATCGCAATCGTTGTTTTTTTTTCTTCTTCTGTGCTTTGCAGTCGGTCCTCGAGCAGAGACAGGAAACGCGGTCGCTGGGAAGAGGAGAGGGACAGAAGGTCGGAGAGCTCCTCCGGCCTGAGCAGGGAGCGCAGCTACTCCTCCATCAGGAGCAGGGACTCCGAGGAGGCCCTCGCTGACAGGGACCGAGAGCGGGAACGGGACAGAGAGCGAGAGAAGGAGAAGGAGAAGGGGGATGACGAGAAAGAGGAAGAGGAGATGCTGAAACCTGCCTGGATCCGCTGCACGCATGCTGAGAGCTACTACTCCAATGACCCCATGGACCAAGTGGTACTGTTGGCACTTTAGTCTGAATTGTATCTTTCCTAAGTCCAGCTGCTGATTTGCTTGTTGTAATATCTAATTGTTATTATACACTTGGTACCCTTTTGCAAGAGTTTCAGAGCCCGCAGCCATAAAAATGTCCTTGCCTGCATTTCGTTTAGGTAGATTAAAGAGGAGAATGACTATTAACTCAGAGCACAGACTTGTTTGATCTTGTTTTATCCAACTGGCGTGCAAAGAAATCCATCCCAATTTTCTGCCTGCCATTTTATCAATTGTGTCTGGTGGTGGTGTTAAAGAGTTGAGGATTGGCTGCTCTCCACTGCTGGGTGTTTTTCAGCCTTTCAGTTAATGGCGAGCACTCAAAAGATGCCTTAGTCTCACTTTGGAAATCACCAGCTGCCCTCTCAAATGCTTTTCTGACGTCTCTGGATGTTTTGGATTGCGACAACTACTTTTCCTTCTCTAAAACCTTGACCCTTACGCTTGCTTCATGCAGTCATCAGCTACTTTTGTCGTTTTGTTTTGTTTTGTTTTTTTTGCCACAAATTACACGTTCTGGCCAGGACCCGACCTGTCTTTCAATAAAACCAAAGTGAAGGTAAATATTGAGATGGAGCACAATTTTCCTTGCTCCTCCATGAACAGACGTCTGAGCCTGTTGTGTCTCTGACAGTGAGTTAGTTTACTTTAAAAAAAAACAAAACAAAAATGTGCTTCTTCTATTTGACATTTCAACAAGTTGGCAAAACAAATGTCACAGCGTCGTGTGTTTTATTTAAATTTGTTTAGGGAGACTCTACTGTGGTGGGCACGAGTAAACTGCGGGACCTGTACGAGCGCTTCGAGGAGGAGCTGGGGAGGAGACAGGAGAGAGCCAAGGCTCTTCGACCGAAGTGGGACCCACCCAAGACCAAGCTGGATGAGGATCCAGGTGGGTAGTCCTGCAGGACTAGTCGGATATAATCATGGAGGAACACTTTCGATATGTGAAAAGCACCGTCGCGTAATTCTGTTTGGATTATTAAGGCAAGTCGATGCAAATAATGGCTGCGAGTACAACGCAAAGTGATCTGAAGTACAGTTTTAGCTGCGATAGCTCTGGCAGTCGGTGATTCTTAATGTCGACCCTTACCTGCCGTGTTATCCCTTTTTGTAAGCATGTAAGTTGTTCTGGATAAGTGCAACAACTAAATAACACGGCGTAAACTGTTAATACGTCTGTTGACAATCTTTCGTAATTCATGCGCATAAAAACGTGCCGTCTTCGCAGCAGTGCATTAGGCTGAGGCAGAGATTAAGCTCAGTGTTTATGATGTTATCTGCAGGGCTGTCAGCTTGATTGTCTCTTTCAGCACTGCAATAATATAAATCCCGCTCAGGGAGATCTAATTTGCTAAACTCGTTGCTCCGGGCACTGGCTTCACAATCAAGTACTCGAGTTAAAGCGCTGATAAGAAATGAAGTCTTTGATTAGCTAAGAACCACAAACGATTCCGCTGACTGGTAATTAGAATCCAAATTTTGGTGTGAGGTATCTTTTCGGCGAGGGGAAAGCGACAATCGTGAGGGAAATAAAGAAAACACGAGTGCCAGGTGTCGACAACTGTGCTGCTCTGTTAATCTCATAGATGCATTTAAGTCTCCAGTAGTAGAAATTGAAATGAAGAACATTTAAACTATGAATCCAACATCGTGTTTGGAAGATAACGCCAAGCTATATTTGTTTCCCTAATCAAACATTAATTACATACCAGTTACTGAACAGATGTGAAACTTTTCTGTATCACCAGCATTGTGCTCATAATTATCCCTCTGAAAGAGTTTGCAGAGAGCACACCGTTTGAAAGCACTTTGACAGATAGCTTCACACAGACTTTCTGTTGTATAATACTTTGCGAGGGCACAGCTGAGCGGGGGAGCTTAACCACACGACCAGCTTACCGCTCGCCGAATTATGTTTCAGCTGTCAGCCCTACGACGCTCTTATGATATAAAGACCCTCTTGCGCTGGTTGGTTTCAGACGACAGCAGTAGTGACTCAGACTGCGAGTCAGATGGCGAAGGAAGCACCTGCTCCAGCAGCTCTGACTCAGAGGTTTTCGATGTCATTGCTGAGATCAAGAGGAAGAAAGCTCACCCCGACCGCCTGCACGAGGAGCTGTGGTACAACGACCCGGGGCAGGTTGGTCTCTCTCAACAAAATCTATGTTCATCTTCTGTGATTCTGTACAGGCCTGACGCATTATTCAAAGTTAAAGAGATTCCTGAAGCGCTTGGAAGCTGTGCTGTACATATGGGAATGGCAGTGCAACTCATGATATGATATTGCCACAACATTGCCCATGGCATCTTTGGTACCATAGTGTGGGGCCGTGGTAAGCAAGTGGCTGCTCCTGGGCAAAACCTTTAGGCCCCCTGACAACAGCTGACGTTGTACTTTCATGCGTTTCACCAAAACCTTCACAAAAGGAGCAGATAGCAGTTAATACAAAGCTGTAAATCCCAATAGATGTGACATTGTACCATCTTATACCGCCCCTACATGAAGAACAGCAGGCAAAGCTGTCGGTGTATCGCTGTACATGTCATGTAAAGTAACTATAGGTTAAGAAGTTGCAGTACAGGAATGCCACGCCTTTGAGGTCATTTAGAAATGATGTCTCATCATGTAGTTTGTCTACCAGAGAGCACTGAAAGTTTTTTACACCTTAAATGTCCCGCTTAGTATGAATCTTCGTTACAGTTCTTTAAACTAATTACAGAGATCCTCTCATCAAAGTTGTTTATGTTATAAGAAAAATGAATGTCGGCTGTTTTTCTTAAGAATTAATCACATTCATCACATTCATGTTTGTTTTAATTGAACTGAATAAGACCTTTAACTGTAATGGAGGGATGCACCTCGATGTTGGGACAGTGATGCCAGTGTATCTATTATGTAGATGCATATCCTGATGTAATACCTTTATTAAGTATTTCTCTACTCCTAATGCATTTGCAACAGTATTTGATTGAGAGCACTGTGTTCAGGTCCCTCTCTGGGAGGAAATCTGAAATTGGGGGGGGGGGAAGTGATCGAAGAAGAGTTACATGTTTGTTTATTTTATAATATCCAACCGTTAATGTTTTGGGCAATGCATAAAAAAAGTCTTTTGGTCAGAGTCTTCCTTCACATTGCTGCCCAAACACTTTGACATAGGACAACTCAAAACCCCAGTGAAGACAGGAAGGTCGGGATTATGCAGTTCTGAGATTGTAAAATGTTCAGCGGCCCCTGTGTTTATACATAGCAAGTGGAGCCGTTGTCTCTGACTTAGTATTTTCTTTCTGTCCAGATGAATGATGGCCCCTTGTGTAAGTGCAGTGCCAAGGCCAGACGTACAGGGATCCGCCACAGCATCTACCCGGGGGAGGAGGTATGACACGCCATGAATAAATCACCCTTTCGTAACCTTGAAGCTGTGCCACAGAGGGGCAAGGGCATTATTCTAGTCAGCCTAAATGTATTCTCGATGCAGTGGCCATTTTCTATTGTATTAGAGGAACAATAAGATTTTATCATCCCCAAAAGGCAAATGATGATATTAGATTTGTAAGATTTTGACAGGGGAGTTGATCTACACCGGTGGCGCCTCAATTATTTTGCTAGGTGCTGAGGTTTCTGGTTTTCACGACTCACTTTCTGGCCTTCCTGCGATTTTCTTATTTATTCATCGTAGGTGTGACATCACTCCTTTTTATTTAAATTATTTCCATGTGAGGAGAAAGGGAGTCTTGTTTAGGAGGCGGCGTTGGGTGACGGTGTTGTTGCTTTTCCTTTTGGTTGCCGGTAGAGGTCAACGAAGGCCATGGGTTACTTGGCGAGTGTGCTTAATCTACAGCAAAGTGTTTTTCGCGGAGGCAAGTTAACATCAGCCTCCAGACAAATGCTGGTAAATGTTGCTGTAGTAGATTTGTACTCGCCAGCCACTTTTGCAAGCGTTACTTGAAGGTCATTTTCAATCTGAAAACATCTATTCGAGTGGGGAAAATGAACAGGGCTTGCCCTCTTGTTAGTCGATTAGTTGACTAATTGCTTGTTACGGTCCTGTTTGACCTGGAAATTGTTAGTCAATTAGTTGTTTTTAATGGGTTTATGTGGGAAGTGTGACTGTATTCATTAAAAGGATGTCAATTGAGTTTTTAATCATCAGGCAGTGCTGGAAATTGTTGGTTAGATCTCTGTTATCACAGTGATTTTCACCAATATGATTTGGACTTCAGTAATGTTTAGAATCCTTCTTGCGGGACTTTCCACATTCATCCGGGACAATAATATTGGAGACATAAAACTTTAGCGTTGGAAAGCCTTTGACTGTGAGTCGACTATAAATGACACTCGTAACAACAAGAAAAAGGGCTGCTAAATTTTGGGATGTAACAATTTCTATGGACAAGAAGTGAGTTTCCATGTATAGTTTGTGTCACTTACAATAGGGAATCCATAGGGCCTTAAAAAGTATTAAAGGTATTAACCGAGATTTTACGAGGTATTCTTTCTTGGAACAGAGATTCAGATAGACTATCTAGGCCTGTGTGATATTATTTTTGTACCAATTTTGTATTTCTTATGCCAAATGGAAATGTTTGTTAGTGAAAATGTTTTGTTAATGTGAGTGTGAGTATGTGACATTACTTTTAATAAACCTTGCCTTTGGCTTAGTCACTACTTTATTCAGAATTAGGTCAAACTAAGACTGTTTCGTAATCTCAAAATAAATGTATTTCCTTTTCATGTAAAAGTAGTAGTCAAGTAAAAGCTGGGTCTTCAGTAACGGCCGGGGGTGTGGTCGACATGAACAAATGGAGTTCCTCCTCCCATATAGGCCGGGGGAAAACAAGGCTGTCATGTTATGTGCATGCCAACTAACATAGTGTATTTCCATTGCTTTAATAAGCTCAACAACATAATCATGCTATTTTCAACAGTGTAGTTCTGGATTACTCACCAAAAGTGTTATTGTCTGATTTAAGTCACTGCAGGCATGCGTTTACATCTCAGCCAAACTGGATGTTGTAGTAACTTATGAGAGCCACAAGATGGCAGCAGCTACATTTCAAGCACCATACGGGAACTTTGCAAGTGAATTAGCTTTCCACAAATATTACACAATAAAAGCCTTAAGAAATGAAGGTTGAAGGGTTTCTCTCCACTGAAACGCTAGAAGGCTTTTAATTTGAGACTGATACAGGAAGTGTTGAGTAACAGCGTGATGCAGTAAGTTTAACAGGGCAAACGAGGCTTCCTACTAAAATATGACCAATTCTACTCATCAAACAGAGGGAATTAGAAACAAAGGCCTGCCTCTAATACAAGCCTGCTTCAGATAAAGGCCTGGTACCTTCTGCCGTTCAAGCAAATAAAGGCCCCGGCTGCTATCTGAGGAC
>JAVQJF010115290.1:0-26430 GCA_036023855.1 Gadopsis marmoratus
GTGTGTGTGTGTGTGTGTGTGTGTGTGTGTGTGTGTGTGTGTTACAGAGAGAGAGTGACTGACACACTCCTGGTCCATGACTCTTTCCAGAGCAAGAATGTAGAGCTTGACTCATGGCAGAGCTTAGCACAGTGAATCCTCTGCTAACTCGCTAGCCTCTGACACTGTCACAATGTTATGAGTGCAGAAATCTGTGGGAATAACAGCCTTTTGATGACGTAGGTTTTCTCTGATCGGTTATTACGGGGAGTTTACTATGGTACGTGCTGGCTGTGGCAGCACCTCCCTAAGGATGTTCCCTGGATAATGGTATGGTATCTCTGCTGTCACTCGGAGAGAGTCGCACCTCTAGGTGGGTATCGGGCCACGCTAGGCACCTGCCATAGAGACAGAAGCGGTAAATCGACAGAATCATTTGTGGCCAGTACTGTTCTTTAATTTCAGATGCCTTGTGATTGTCATTCATGGTCACTTCTGGAGCAACCTGTCTGTTTGAGGTTTTGTTTGGTAGTTCAACCTTTTAATTGGCGTTTTTAAATTGTAATTTGTCCTTGTTAGACTTGTGAGTAGGGCTTGATATGAAAAGCTTGAGTCCAGATTCGTAGACTTGTCTTTTCTAATTTTTGATCAGATGACAGATCAGTTCTTAAATGGCTGGTTTTGTTGACACAACGTTATAGAACTTTCCTTTTGGTATCAACACAATATCATATCGGCAGTAGTATCGAAAGATTTCAGTGGATACCCAGTCCTACCCGTGAAACATTTTGTGTTTTTCAGGAAATCCATATTAGCAGTGTTTGCTGATGTTCTGCTGGTCTTCTGTATCTTAGGGTGGCAGGAGTGCAAGTCTTTAGGCTCATTTACCGCTAATGCTCTTTAGCATTTGGCTGTAGACTGTCAAACTCAAATTTGATCTGCCATCATTACAAACAGGGTATCCGTGGGCTCTTACAAAGTATTAAAAGCTATTAAATCAGTTTAGCAAAAATGAAGACAGTTAAACAGTATTAAAACGTCTTAATCTGCATTTTAGAGGTGGTATTTTTTCGAATATGGCAGACTGTCTAGGCCTATATGATTTAATATAATTTATGGCCAATGTTGTATTTCTTAGACCAAGTGGAAATGTTTGTTAATGTGAGTGAGACACGGTGTGAGTATGTGTCTATTATTGCTTTTAATAAACCTTGCCCTTGGGTCAGTCACTACTTTATTCTCTTGAGTTTTGTTCCCTCTCGGCCGATATGACTTTTGCAATCTCAAAATAAATATACTGGTATAGTACCATACATTTAAGTTAAGGTGTGTTGCTGTCAACCAGTTACAACTTGTGGCATTGAAGTCTTAAAATATATATCGAAACGGTCTGGATTTTAACTCCCGGATTCCTACATATACCCCGTACAAAGATTTTAAATTCAACAAAAGAATTACACTGATTTAAGGTCGAGCACTACACTGATGTTTGAAGAAGCAAGGCGTGACCCTGAGACGGATGGGAGCTGTCCAGGAGGCGATCGATGGTCAGGGTAATGAGTTTTATAGATTAGCAGTCAAACGACAGCTGTCATGAGGAGTGTTCAACATGAAACACAAGAAATGAATTTCCTTCTTGTCTATTAGGACATATCGTGGATGAGTTCAAAAAGCTACATTATCATTACCTACCATTCACTGATGTTCAGAGCTTGATACATCTGCTTTTTAGGCTTAGCTTTATTGTTTTATGATTATTGCGTAGGAAGTGTTTTCTCCCTGGTTTTTGTTGAGTTAGAAATGTCCAACTGAGCTTTGAAATGGAAAGCTAGTCATGAGTCTGTAGTGCTCGCTCCCTGCCTCAGTCCATAGTCCTCAATAATTTATCAGTCATTACTTCCTCCATGCCATCTCCATATAGTCCCCTTCATGTTCTAAATCATTGATTTTTGTACTCAGTTCCCCCTTTTAGTCTGTTAAAGTTGAAACGACTGAGCCAGGAAACGGAGTTAAATGGTGGCAGTAAAAAGGTGTTTGAGGGCTTCCCAGTCAGGTTCAGGTCAACCGTCCTGATGTTCACCTCTGGCGTACAGGTAATTAAAACCTGCATGAGAGAGGAACGCCCCTCTCAGACAATCCATTCTTCATGGTGCTGCTTCACCAACAGCCGACCACATCCACCATCACCCCATCTGACTGGATGTGGCTAAAAACAGGCTTTCAGAAATGTTGTTTTAATGGCCCGACTGGGAAGCTGCAGTCCACTTTCTTATAGGAATTGACTTCCAGTTGATGTGCGTGTCTGTGTTTTGACACCTTTCATATGTGTTGGCTAGATGCTGAATCCTATTACCTTAAGCTGTGGATTAGTATGTTGAAAGGGGAGGCTGGTTCAATGACCCTGGCAGAGCTTAATTTGCTATATTGGTCTGATCCGTATAATTTCGTTACAAGTTGAGTGAAATACCATTCCACTCAGTGGCCATTACGTAACCCCACCTTTGGTTTGCTGTGGTATCACGACTGCTATCATGTCTACACTGCTCCTCACGAGGTCACGACATGTAAGTGCTCTAATCAGCAACAGTATAAATAGGTTACTCAATCTGTCGAGTGCACCATTTAACTGTGGGTTTCCACTATGGCTGCAACAAATCATTATTTTACTTATCGATGACTTTTCTATGGTTTTGTCGACGAATTGTTTGGTCTATAAAATATCAGGAGTAAGTGAAAAATGCTAAACACAGGGGCACAAGTCTCCACATTGCTTGTTCCATCTGACCAACAGTCCAAAACCCAAAGATTTACATTTACGTTGATCTAAAATGTAGAAAAGTAGCAAATCTTTACAAAAAAGCTGCTTGAGAGTTCTGTTTGTCAAATGACTTACTAAACTGTTTATACATTGTCTGTCAACAGACTTATTGATAATTTATTTAATTGATTAATCCTTCAAGCAGTACTTCCCACCACTCATGTGTGTAGTGGTTTATTGTAATTCCAGTGTGTTTGAAGTTTAGTGAACATGTGTCTGAATTTTACAGTCTCCTGTCCTGCTGTGGAGACCTTCTTATTTTTCAACTTACTTATCAGTTTAAGTCTGACCTTGAAATTTAATTACTTCAGACACAACGAAGCACCACTGCAAGAAATGATTTTCTTCACTGTTGTCACAGGGATTTTTGGAGGTTTCGTCATACACTTTCATATAAAAAGCAGGTAGTGTATCAAAGAAGAGAGGATTCTAAGACTATTCTGATTCACCTTGATGTCACAGCACCTAGTTCTGCTTCTTCTACTGTACACTGTATTGTAGCAGGTCATGCTTCCACTCACTGCACTCCACCAGAAAGCCCAAATAACAAAGAAGTACAGATGGAGCCCGTTTTTGATCATAGTGGCTTATAGAAACACCTTGTTTTCACTATCAAATGACCTGCTGGTTATTCATTCTATTAATTGCGAGGAATAGTCATTTGGTCTATAAAATGTCAGTAATTGTAATAAAAAACTTAATGTTGACAATGTCATTTTATCCAATCAACAATCCAAAACCCCCAAAATGGTCAGTTAACTGTCATATCTGGCAAAGACGAGCAGTAAATCCTTACATTTGAGAACCTGAATATTTGACATTTTTGCTTGAAAAGGACTGAAATGATGAACAGTCAATCAAAATAGTTGATTTTTCTGTTGGTTGATCAATTGACTCTAAATACACCACTGAGGCAAATTAATTCATTAACACAATGAGAGACATTTCTAATACCATTTTAGGAGGAATTCTGTCATTTTGTTACATCTCTTGAATGTATTTGTATAACGATGGGAACCTGCACTTATTCACAGTTTTATATAGCTGAAAATTTAGAACTCTGTTTCAACTTTTCTCATCTTGCACACTATGGTGTGTTGGAGAACGTTTGAAGATGGACAATGCCATAAGGCTAAACAAGCTGATAGATAAGACTGAAGATTAGAATGCTGACCAGGCTGTTGGTTATCATAAATGACACCTTCCACCCCCATCACACCACCCTCTGGTCAGGCAGAGCAGACAGGCTGATTCCCCCAGGGTGCTCTGCTGAGAGCCACTGGAGGTCTTTTTTTCCAGCAGCGATTCTGTGACGAGGAGTGTATCTGAGTGTGGGGTGGTGACACTGTTGTTCTCCGTACGCCCACATTTCCATAACAGCTCTCCACCCACCAGTCACCTGCTCTGCGCTTAACCACATTATTCATTATTCCTTGTAGTTAATACCTTTTCTCAATTTGCATGCATTATATGGTTCAGTAATATCACAGTAAAACCACAAAACCTCCTCTGTACAGCAAAGACCTGGAAAGAGGACAAATTAATCCAATGACAAGCAAATTAATCTTAAAAGTATAAGTGGAAATTTGAGCAAACCTGTTACATTTGCATAATAATGATTTTCCACTATTTTCTGACATTTTATAGACTGAACAATATGAAAAAATAAAAAGTTTCAGCCCTAATAAATTATGCAGCACTATATCATACTGCTATAGTACTGTGCTATATTGTTCCTGTATCACTAGGTTAGAATATTCTATATTGTTCTGTTTGCATGTTCATATAACTGTATACCTTATTTATTAACTGTATACATTATTTGACCTCATTACTTATTACAGTGCATCATACTTCCATTTACTTTGATATATTGTCTGCATGTACTTTATTCCATCTACAATATACTGCTGCTTACCTGCTAGCTATATGTATTTCTTATAAATACTCATACTAATTACAGTGTGTTTACTTTGCCCGTCCATGATGAGCCACACCTTATATGCTCATTTTTAAAACAGTATTGCATTTTGTTTAGACTTGCACTGCACAATGACCCTTTACGTGGACATACTTTTGTCATCTTACTATGATTTTCCATTGTTGTTACTGTCTTGGTTGTGTGTGTTGTCAGTGTGAAACTTGTGACACTAAAACATCCTTTAGAAATGATCTATCACAGTCACCAAGTCTTTAAATCTGTCTAAAATGTACAGTTTATTGAATAAAAGGACAAGGATGTAGACTTCTAGTCTGCAGTTACTACTGCTTGCATGGAAAGTGTAGAATAACAACTTGTGTTTTTAATTGGTGTGAACACCAGGGAATGTCAGCAGTACAAACCTAACCATAAAACAAAGCTTTAAGCTTAAGAAATTACTCCAGTACTTTAACTTCCACTTGTTTTTACATTTCTGAACAATACTACGACTTTTTGACTTTCCTTTCCTCTGTCTCCTATCTTGCAGTGGAGGAGTCAGACATTATAGACTTGGAGAAGCGCTACTGGCTGCTGAAAGCCCAGTCCAGAACTGGTCGCTTTGACTTGGAAACCTTTCTCCCACTGGTCTCTCCTCCCATCCATGCCTCCCTGAGTGAAGGTAAGACATGGGGGTGATGAGCAGTAAATCTATGTAGGTCTTTTGGCTTTTAAATGAAGCCCTCACCAGTCTCGTCCAACCCTATTCAAACACTTGTTCTTTGTATAAATATTATCTGTGTTTGTCGATCTTGTTCTCCAGGCTTGTTCCATGCCTTCGATGAGAATCGGGACAATCACATCGACTTTAAAGAGATCTCTTGTGGACTCTCGGCATGCTGCAGGGGGCCTGTTGCTGAAAGACAAAAATGTAAGTCATGCTGTGGTTTTTAAATCGCTACAGATAAATAAAACCCAGAGGCTTCAGAGTCACACCAGGTATTTTGTCTTTTCATTTTTCATAAGGAGTGTAGCTTATTTCTTCTCTGTAGCTGTTATCTTAAGAGAGTTTAAATGTAAGTTGAAAAGCAAAAAATGTTTTTGAAAAGGGTTGATTGGTGCTGCAGGTCATTGGTGCATTGTTGTTGTCAGGATTTTTATTGGTGCTTGAAATTGCATTTGCACAGTCATAAATGGGAACATATTGGATCTCCTGCTAATAGACTAAAGAGCATGGTGTTGGGTTTCTGGGCAGTTGCAACCAGCATTGTGCTTCATAACCATATCTGTATTTCACCACTACTCTGCTCTCTTTCACTGCCAGTTTGTTTCAAGGTGTTTGATGTGGACCGGGATGGCGTTCTGTCTCGAGATGAGCTCCATGAAATGGTGGTGGCCTTGCTGGAGGTGTGGAAGGACAATCGCACAGACACACTCCCTGTAAGTCTCACGCACACATGTACACACAGACAGAACGTAGATGTGAACAATATGAGGACAAAGAGCTCTTTCTCCACAGACTTATCGACGGAGACCGAGATTATTTTTGAAGTGGTGATAAAACACTTGTGTGTATGGACATCGTTTAATTTAAAAACAGAGTTTTAAAATGAAAACGTACTAGTGTCAATGAAGCCTCAGTACCAGGCAGTGATGTTCCCCGTCAGGATACTCTTGATGGTGCAGGAGTAGTAATTACTTCTGTGCAGCGTCTCTGGCTGTAGCTGAAGTTTCCAGATCCGGTCGCAGGGTTCGTACAGCTTATTAAGGGTAAAATTCAAGCGCCTTTCAAGGTACCTGCGCCTTAATCATCACATCTAAATTCTTTCTGAAAAATCCAGAGACAACAGACAAATATGAGAACAGGATCGTTTCATTTCAAATATTAAAAGATTTTTGGTTTACATGAGGGATTGAGTAGAAGATAAACCACCAGATTATGTTGAAAATCTAAACATTTTCTAGGAGTATGTTTGAATCCAAGCATTTTCCTAACCTTGACAAGAGGAGTTAAACATTTTCCAAACTTTCAAGACTTTGTACGAACCCTGCTGTCAGTGAGCACAGGCCTTGGTCTCTGTACAGATGCAATGGTACCAAACCTTGCAACCTTAATGTGACGTGACTCCGGGGAGCTGCACACGGTCACTGCTCCTGGCTGCGAGGAAATACTTCCAGCATATAATTCTCTATAACACCACAAATTGCCTTTATCTGTAGAGGTTAGGTACCACAGTGTGCTTTATAGTTGTTAGTGGGCATGTTTCCAACCTTGGACAGAGCTGGGCTAGCTGCTTCCCCCTACTCTTCCTTTTAGCTCTCGTCCTAATGCTAAGCTAGGCTAACAATGTCCCGGCTCCATGTATTCACAAGACATGAGCTTGATGTTGATCTTTTCATCTTACTCTGGAAAAAAAAATGTGTTTCTTAAGCAATTGGTTTAAAGCCATGAAGAGCTGGCTTATCTGAAACGAGATCAGATATATTTATGGTTATGATTTCATGGCAGTTTACTTGAAGGTAATGCTGGCCAAGGAAAATGACCGCACACAGCAGGGATTGCTGCAGGAATTGAAAGTGAAAATTGTGAAAACAATGTTGCTAATATATGTTGTTACCTTGCAGGAGCTGCACAGTAGCGTGTCAGACATAGTAGAGGGCATCTTGAAGATGCACGACACAACCAAGGTGAGGCACAACTCTTGACTGAAACGTTATTGATGTAGTTGTCTGAAAGTTAATCCTTTGACTTCTGCCCCATAATAGAATTTGGCTTTATAACCTTTACTCAGGGAAAGTCAACACTACTTTACATTCAACTCCAGCTTCAACCTGCTTTCATATAGTCCCACATATTGTCACCTGCCTTCTTGTCTTACCTTTGAGCTCTTTTCACCCACAATAAACATAGCAGATGACTAGACTTCCTTCCATCCTTTTCAAGGAATCTGAGTAGGCTGACTGACATTTGTGTGTTTTGACTCCTCACCAGTTGGGTCACCTGACCCTGGAGGACTACCAGATCTGGAGTGTGAAGAGCGCTTTAGCCAATGAGTTCTTAAACCTGCTTTTCCAGGTCAGTACACCCACATCCTGTAGTTGTGCAATTTGTATTGGTGTGAAACACAGTATTTATTCATTATGTTTTTGCATGTGTGTTGTGTATCCAGGTCTGCCACATAGTCCTAGGGCTCAGGCCTGGTACTCCTGAGGAGGAGGGACAAATCATCAGGTACGTACCTGCCCTCTTTATCTTTCATGTCATACAACTTTAAGAACCATACTGTTGGACCTGATGAATGTCCTGATGAATCTCTCTCTCTCTCTCTCTCTCTCTCTCTCTCTCTCTCTCTCTCTGTGTGTGTGTAGGGGCTGGTTAGAGAGGGAGAGCAGACATGGGCTGCAGCAAGGTCAGAACTGGTTCCTTATCTCCATGCTGTGGTGGCAGCAGTGGAAGGACTACGTTAAATACGTAAGTCAAGTCAAAGAAGGTGAAATGTGAGGGTATAGTAATGCACTGATATTAACACCCTATAACCTTTTTAAACAGGTATTGTACTTTATAATGCCATAGCCAGAGTTGCCTAACATGCAGTGTATTGTTGTAAAAGACAATTTAGGCTATATGCGATATGGGACAGGGTTGTGACAAAGTTGCTGTTTTTTTTGGTTAAAAGAAGTATTTATTTCTTAGCCTGATATTCCAGCTGAGTTGCACTTTTGTTTTTTCTTTGTTATTCAGTCTGACATTGTGTTCATGTTAGCCATTATCCCTTTGGGAGGGTATGTTAAAATGTTACATCTACCAGCCACTGACAGATATATGTTCAAATTCACCAGCTACTCAATGCTAAAATATTATTTTGTGTCTGAAATCTTTCCACTTTTACTTTCGTATTTTACCAGCATGTGGCTGCTAACCAATCTGTAATGACTGATCAGTTTCAGTTGACACAGAAGTGGTTAGTGGCAGCTGTTCCTAGGAGCAGTTACTGGTGTTTGTTGAAGAAAATATTTGATTTCATATGTTTTATATATAACTTGGGTACTATAAATGCACACTCCAAATCATACCTTATAAGTTAAGGTTTAGCAGCTGTAGTCTGCATTTATTGTTATATATATATTTTTATATATGTTATATATTGTTTCCCATTTGAAGAAACAGATTTCTGTAACTGTTAAGTTTAAGTCATGGTTTGTCACTGCACCTTGCACAGTAACGTCACACTGGGAACAGAAGCACTGACTGCCATGAAAGCAAACGCCACATTAATCTCAGCTATCACTTTAAACAATGACAGGGCAGTCCCTGCTGTTATCTTCCTGTCCAGGAGCATAAGGGCATCGTGGTGGACCAACCGTCCATCCTGAGCTCGCTGCGAACTCCGATGGCCACAGCCGCTATAGAGCCCACCCCACCAGACAAACTGGGAGGACTGGGGACCTTCAGCCCGGTCAGTCCCTCTGAGGAGAGGTCACCTGATGCTGTGTCCAGCGCCTCGGAGGCTACAGAGGCCGGTCAGTCAACACACTGCACATAACCGGACACGGTTTATAAAAACCAAAATGCAACAATTACTCTGAATGCTGATGGTGCATATTTAGGGAGAAGCGACAACATGTCTTCTTTTTGCCATGCATTTAAAGGCTTCCTTCCAAGTAGACTCCCCAACTAAAAAGAGAAACCACCTTGACAATAGAGTCCAATTGAACTTTGTGTTTTTGTTTAACCCTGCCTCTGTATGTGTGGCCTGGTTGCTCCCTCTCACCCCTTCGCTCCCCTTCCCCTCTCTCCCAGCAGCCCTGAGCCCCCAGGTAGCTCCATCTGCCACAGAGAGCTGTTTTGCCCGTCAACACAACGTATCGGACAACAACAATCAGTGTTTTTCTGGAGCCAACGGCCACCTCCCCTCCCAGCTGGCAGCACAAAGACCCGGAGCCATCGACAACCAGCCTCTGGTCACCACCGACCCCATGAAGGCAAGGGTGTGTGTGTTGTGTGTGTGTGTGAGACTGGTGCTTGGTTCATTTTGTTTATGAGCAGTACACAGCCAGTTGAATGTGTAGTTTGTCCAGACTGTCCAGCTTGTGTACAGTATATACGGTAGGTGTAAAACCATTTACACTCGCTGTCTCATTTTGGCCATGGTTACATCAGTCTGTGATGCAGCTCCCAAACTGTATTTTGAAGCCAGTTTACATCGCAGTGTGGTCAGCCTGAAATTGTAACTGGATGCATGTCAGGTGCAAACAGAGTATTTTTAAAGAGTTGTAAATCATCAATATAGGATTAAAAATCAATCAATATGAGAACTATAAATAAAACTACTTATAGAGACAGAGCGCATTTAAGTCCCACCCACACCGAAGGGAAAAACAAATCATCACTCTCCATTGAAGAACCCAGAACTAAGTTTTTATAAGCTGCCAAACCCAAAAACTGAGACTTTATGAAAACGAAAGGGGATATAGGCGTGAGGCATCAGCAGGAAGAAGGGGAACATTGTCTATGTGTGCAGCTAGCATTTAGTCACTGGTCAGTCAAACATCCCAAAGTCAGGTTTAGGGTAATCATTATTAAAATTAATAAAATCATTTTGACTGTATGCAACTTGTGTAGTGGAATGTGACTAAATCAGAAAGCTCTGCAGTGTTGTGTTTTCAGGTGTCTTGACTAACTACAGTAGCTTAGCTTGAGAAGGGATGCTGAGATACCGTAGGCCAACAATATTGAGTTTGTCCTCTCTGGTAGACATAGGGTGTAAAATAAGCCTCTGACATGCTGATGTCCAATGTTTTTAGCTAGCTACAGGCATTTTGTTAATCCTTCAGCCCTGGGTTGTCAGCCTCTGTCTCTATGACTTATGTTTATGGACTTAGTATATTTCAAAATAATTACATTACTATCTGAAAGTATCCAAACATTGTTTAAAGGAATAGTTTCCTGAGTGCAGTTTGAATCAGGACAGGGTTAGCCTAGCTTAGCTTAAAGACTGGAAACAGCTGGTCTGGCTCAATTAAAGTTTAAAAATGCACCTACCAACACCTCACTAGTTACCTTATGTTATATAGTTTGTTTAACCCATCCATTTATAGTGGTTTTATAGGTAGTCCCGTGTTGGAACTATTCCTTTGTGCAGTGTGCAGCTTCCTGAAACAGAGCCCAAAAGCTAATCTTGTGTTTACCGGGTGTATCTGGCATCCTGAGCGCTGGAGACACAGAAGTGCTGTTCGTCAAGAAGTGGCCCCATTTCACGAGTCCTTCGTTTTGACATTTCTGTTCATGTACAGGTTAAAATACCAAGGTACTGTACATTGCATAAGATAGCTTTAGGTATGGCGCCAGATTTCTGTCAGAAGTCATGTGCGCGATAAAACGTGCTCAAGAGCAAATAATAGTATATCACATGTGCAGATGTTAGCTGAATAGACGTGCAGCTTGTTCCTGACTTTTTTCAATTTGGGGGCAGAAACCGAGAGAGGCACTGGCCCTCTTATGATTGGTCACTTTCAACTCGTGCGCACACACACGACCTCTGAACCTCGATTGACAGCTGAGTCCTGACAACATGTTCGGAGCTGAAGAGGCAGTGGACGGAACACTGGAGGCGACACCTGAATATTTACATGGAAGTGATGTTGATGGATGGCTTCGTCCAACAACCCAGCAATTTACAGATAAAAATGTATAATTAAAAAAAACATTTTAGCATTAGCATGGAAATAGGTTTGCGCGTGACTTTAAATGCCAAATATATTATGTATTGTAATAAGCTGTAGCTTCAGCCTACACCTTTTCACTCTGTAAAAAATAGTCTGTTTTGTGTTTGGAGAAGCTTTGCGGACCAACAGATATTTCCGTTTCAGTTCCAATCATGGCAACCTGGTGGTTACATCAGAAAAGCCACAGTCAGGAGGTGATCGTGTTGCATGGATCGTACATCATGTTCACAACTTTGCTTTGGCATATATTTGACATATGAGAACAGTGACGCTGAGCCTCAAGTGTCAACACATTCCCTCTGGATTTGCTTTCTGAACTGAGCTCCTCTGTTCACAGCAATCACAAGGCTCTTCTTCAAAGCCTGCATTTAAAAGATAGATGTGCTCCAGACAAATGCAAATTTCATAGCGGGTTTATAAGAGCATTGGCAATAACGAGACAACAGTGTTATATTTTTAAGAATATTTTTGCCAGCTTCTTCTTTGCTTTGACAGAAGATATGATCTGAGATTCCCAATTAGGAGTCACTCCTCCTCTGCTGGCAAAGGCTCTCCGGGACCAGATGGTTAATTTTTCCTTTGTCTTATCTCTCCATTTTGCTGTAATGATAGCAGGCTGCCAGCCTGTGCCTAGCATTAGGATACCATCTCTGTCTATTATGTGTAATTCAAGTAGGCAGAATAGTGTCTTTTGTGCGTGTATTTAAATGCTGATGTCTGTGCTGTGGCCCTGCAGGCCCCTACGTTAACCATGGAGGGTGGCAGGCTGAAGCGCTCCTTGCAGCTGGCGCCTGGTAGGGACTTTGAGACGGTGCCAGAGCCGGTGTGGCGGGCGCTCTACCACTGGTACGGTGCCAACCTCAGCTTGCCGCGACCGGTGAGTTAATACAGCACACCCACGCAACAGCTAATGAACCTCACTATCACTGTGAAGCAGTAAGTATTAACAAAAAGACTTGAACTAGTCAGATTTTAAGGTTCATTCTGGTTTATTACAACTAAGGTCTTATTTTTAAAGAATTTTGGAACTAAATCCAGCAGGGGACACAAGCGGCCAGGCGATCAAACAGGTTTAATAGAAGCCAGCAGTTTGTTGAGATTATCTGAATGTCTTTATTTGGAAATAAATCTGAAAGTGCAATCAGTGCAAATCCCTCATTGCACAGGAAAAGTGTGTGTACAATAGGTTGGAGTGGAACCAGGAAGTCAGTCTGTTAATTAAGATTAATGTACAACAAGTGGGTTGAGTTGTAATTTTGCTGTCCACCTCAGATGTGTCCTTTAAATAAATTACAGGCGTGAACGCAACCTTTAAAGACAAACCCTGGTCACAGAGCGATCAAGAAACATTTCCATTCATGAAAAGTATAAAACTCAACTTGCAAAGACTTTCCCTTCCACCCCTGCAGGTTATTCTGAAGAGCAAGACAGGCCAAGCAGAGCTGGAGCTCTTCCCCCGCTACCTCCTCTTCCTCCGGCAGCAGCCGGCCACGCGCTCCCCCCAGTCCAACATCTGGGTCAATATGGGTATGACCAGCCTGCGAATGTTCCCGCCATATTTACCCCCACCAAGAGGTAACGTAAGCCTGCAGCAAGACCAAAGCAAGCCGTCGACAAATGCTTCATTGAGCTACCCCGCATCCCCCTTCTTAATCCTCTTAGACTGGACTGATCCAGCCCGGGCAGTGCAATGAACCAATGGCCCATGAAGGGGAATGACTGCTGATCACTCTAAAAGTTGCTTAAGTCAAACCTTTTCACTCTTCACAGACCTTGCCATTCAAGTAGTAGTTTTGACGACGCTTGTTCTAGTGCTCTACACTTATCTGTTTTATTGCTATACTGAATCATGACAAAGAGTTGAAAGGATATCTAAACCCATGAGGGACATGATAATGGTGTCATGAATGTCTATAGTCTTAACTCCAAACTCAGGATTTGGGCATTGTGAAATCACTCATTTTGCTTTTTGAACACCTGAAAACTGACCAAGTTCAGAGCTACACAAAATATACACCAAAAAAGAAATCACCATGTGAGAAAAGAAAACAAAATGAACTTCCCCTTTTATGCCTGGTTTAAAGTGCAAAACTGTGACAAGCTGCAAGCACCTGTCTTGTCAATGTTAGACAGCTGTTACAGAAATGTAGCAAACTATATCAAGCCTTAATAATAGCCATTATATATTAGCCAGCTGTCCTTCAGATAGATGTAGAACAAGGAGCTTCACTAAAAGTGGATTGTTTGTTTTATTGGCCCTGATAAGTGGCTCTGTATCGGCTAAATCTGATCCGTGCTTTTCTGAACTGTATTGTATTTTATCCACTTCAGCCTGCTAGTGTTGCAGCGCTGCTCTCTTTTGTCACTGCAGGTCTCTACAATGCCAACATTTAGATGCATATGCAAGGGAAAATTATTGTGTGCATGCAAAAACGTATTTGGTCGCACCGGTGACTGAGCTCAGTTATCATTAGCAAAGAGCAGTGTACAAATCATTTTCTAATTTTTAGCCAGCACTAACTGCCGCTTTTGCTCATTTAAATGACGAGCGTTGCTGGCGGCGGGTCTTATCAGCGGCCACCAATTAATGTTAATTGCCTTCATAATTAAATGTCCCCCTTACATTATATTAAAATTAAATAAAACCGCATGCCGGCATGTGCATGTCAGCAGCATCCAATGCACTACTCTAGTCCCTCACAGAAGCTAAATGTGTAGCAAAGTTGGCTATTAATATACACTCATTACATTGCATCTGTTTGCATTACTTGCACTTTTAAGGTCCCATTTCATATGGGAAAGAAAATAAATAAATAATTTCCGTTTACCAATCTGATAACACATAATCGGCATAAAGAAATGCTGCACGTACAGAAAATCCAGAAAGGCTGCAGAACAAAACAGAACTGAGTTACAAGATGATAGAACTTTTGGGGGGACACTTAAAATGGTGAACATGCTAGTAATTAGTAAAAGGCTCGCTCCGGGTCGACAGCCAATGTCGATGTGTTTTCTGTATTTGCAACATGTGTCTTTATGTTGCAAATGTATTGTCACTTTGGTGAATGTGTTTAATTTATTTGTGATTCAGTCATTTGCAGTGATTTGTTTGTGTTTCATATATGTGTTTTTTAATTGGCAGTTGAACTCCCTCATCCACTGTGGGTTTAGGTCAGAACAAAAGCATCAGTGTGTTAGGTTTCATGTATGATTGCAGAGTTACCAAAGCTTGTGAATACTTGTTAGGTTCTGTGTTCAAGCTGGCTAGTTTTAATGTGTTTTGCAGGGTTTGTACAAAGTCTTGAAAGTTTGGAAAATGTTTCATTTTAACCGTTATGTTTTCAAGGTGAGGAATATGCTTGAATTGGAACATACTCTTTGAAAAATAGTTGATTTTCAACATAATCTGGTGTTTCCTCATCTACACAACCACTCAAGCAAACCAAAAAGCTTTTTAATATTTCAAATCAATCGATCCTGTCGTCATATTTGTTTGTTGTCCCCTGGCGTCTCACACCAGACACTGAGCTAGATGGGTGTTTTTTCCCTCCATTCCGAGTCATGAGAGCGACCATCTGCCATCAGAAGATTGCTGTTGGCATAATGAAATTCTGTAAACTCTCACTTTATTATTTTTGTTAGTGATTAATCTGCCGATTATTTTCCCAATCGATTGATTGTTCGGTCTGTAAAACATTTGAAAGCAGTGAAACATCACAATATATCAACGGTCTTGTTTTGTCGGACGAATAGTCGGAAAACCCCAAAATATTCAATTTATTATCATGTAAGAAAAAGAAAGTGACACATTTACACATTTGAGAACCTGGAACATAACTTTAGTTTTCTGTCGATTGACTAATTGATTAATTGACTAATCATTGTCTATTAGTCAGTCTGCTTGTATCCAGCTAAGAAACAGGCGACATTTTGAAATGCATGTCAATGCTTTTAATTTAATTTACTTTTAATGTGTTTAATGGGGAGAGATTCTGAGTTAATGCAACCCCTGGCTGCACAGTAACAACACCTGCTGTGTCAGGTTTTGCTGCCACCTCTCCACCAAAAGTGACATGCAGCGATTATGACAACGGAATTTGACACATGCAGTATTACATGGCAGTTAGTTGATGCAGACAGCCGGAATATTTGAATACCAGGTGTAAATGAGGTTTCTCTGTTGGTGCGGTTTCCTCTCTTGTCACTTTGGTTTATGTAGGTTGACGACTGTAAGCTGTACAAAAACAAGGTACTCACAATGGCAACGTATAGAGCGGCTATATATATAATGGCTATACAGTTGGGTCCATAAGTGTTTGGACAGTGACACCATTTTTGTACTTTTGCCTCTGTACGCCATCACAATGGATTTGAAACGAAGCAATCAAGATGTGATTGAAGAGTAAACTTTAATTAAAGAGGTTCCACAAAAACATCACATTGATAATTTTTATACAGAGTCCCTCATTTTCAGAGGCTCAAAAGTAATTGGACAAACTAACTTTGTTAGGAAATATATGGATTATTTTTAATACTTAGTTGAAAATCCTTTGCAGTCAGTGACTGCCTGAAGTCTGGAACCCATGGACATCACCAAATGCTGAGTTTCCTCCTGTGAGATGCTTTGCTAGGCTTTTTACTGCAGCCGCCTTGCTGCTTATTTGTGGGTCTTTCTGTATATAGAGCCACACACTCTCACAATAATTGAAGCTGGATTTCATTCCAGTGTTTATTATCCCTCTGATATAATGGACAAGTATTAACTGTAAATGCCTCGCTGCAAAAAGAAAGCAGATGACCGAGCACACAGTGGAGAGGTTGCTCCGGTGTAATCAGGTCGGGGATGGCATCAGCACTCCGCATGAGCGTGCTGCTCCAAATCAAGTCAGCATATCATGTTTCAGGCCACAGCACAGACATGAGCCCCCAGTGGAGGTTTGGCTTCCATTATGACTCATACTCTGTCTGAGTGGCGGCTTGTCATTGCTGGGCATTATGACCCTCTGTCAAATAATCTAAAATTGATCTAATTATACATCATATTCCACCTAATGTCTTCCTGACAGCCTGAGGCAATAGTAGAGCACTCCAACAAGTGTAGAGGACGGTTCATTTTGTGGTATTGAATAGCAAATCTGTGTAGACAGAAAAAAGATATTGCAATCACTAGTTTTATTGATAATTTTGACATCAGTTTCAGTTACCAGAAGCTTTTAAATTAACTTAACAGGACTAATATGGTTGGTTTGTATTTGATTTAATCCAATCGGAGTCTAACTAAATCCACTAAGTTGATTGACCAATCAAGCCCTTTCTTGCTGCTTCCTTACAACTAATCCTCAGTCACCAGAATGCTGTTGTTGGTATCGATCTGTTGTTTGCATCTGTGAGCTTGTGCATCAGCTGAAACAAGAATACTTCGCTTGAGTTTTAAAACACTCTAGTCCTTCCAGCTGAGTCAAAGGCATATGAGCACACACAAATGTAAAACTAAGCTGGAGTAAGTGTGTTCAGATTGTGTGTTTGTGAGTGTTTCTGTCCTCTTTGTGCGCCTCAGCAGGTAACGTGCCATCCCCCAACGCTCCTCTGAAGAGGGTGTTGGCTTACACAGGCTGCTTCAGCCGCATGGGCACCATCAAGGACATCCACCTCTACCTGTCCCAGAGACTGCGCATCAAGGAGGAGGACATGAGACTCTGGCTCTACAACAGCGAGGTGGGCCGCAAAGCTGTCACAAAGCCCCCATTACTTTATTACATTAGGCTTTTTGGAAATATCAGACACTGGTCAGCCAGTATATGACACAATAGATGCAGGCGGTAGATAATAACACTAAAACATCTGGAGATCAGGGGCTGTGGGACAGTTGCCTGCTTTGCTCAGTTGCTAATCCAACCAAGGGTCTAAATGCTGTTTGACATGTGTCCGACCACAATGAATACATTTTATGTGAGAACTGTATAATAGTACAGTATAAAAATAATACCGGTCATAAAAGGTTACAGATCAGCAATGCACTGCGACCTCATCAATCAGCTAGTGGCAACCCGAGTGCAAAAATATGTGTGTCACTTTAAACGATTTAAGTCCACCTTGTTGATACATAGATAATGTCATCTGGCCAAAGTGGCCTAACACAAGTGTGTGTCAACTGTTTTGTGCTAGTTTCATTGAAAATGTAATTGGGAATATAAAGCACCAAGTCACAATACCAGCTGGGGGGCCTTAAAGACGGGCTTACATGATGCATTTTCCTGAATTGATCAATGCTTAATCAAATGACCTCACAGCAAACCTAGGGCCAGGAAGAATCTACTGACTTATGTTCCATATCTAACAGTCCTTTTAAAATGAACCGATGCAGAAGAACGAACAACAGTCCTAATAAATCAAATATTCTAGAGCAGTTTGATGAGCGACCCCCAGTTCCAGCACGTTTTCTCCTCTCTTTGTCCTGCAGAACTACCTCACCCTCCTGGACGATGAAGATCACACACTGGAAAGCCTGAAGATCCAGGATGAGCAGCAGCTAGTTATTGAAGGTGTGAAACAAGTCCCTTTTCTCTTTTTAATATTTCTCTCCAGAATTAGCAATGTTCCCTTCAAACTCATAATAGTGCCATAAGCTACATTGGTAACCAGTCATCCTAAATAATGGCGCATGAAAGTGAAATGGTTTGATCACAGAGCTCTTTCTCTCCTCCACAGTCAGGAACAAAGACATGAGCTGGCCGGAGGAAATGTCTTTCATTGCTAACAGTAGTAAGATGGACAGACACAAAGGTAAGCTGGGAGACGAGTGTTGTGTGCATTGTACACTACAGATTGGTAGTTTTAGTCAGGCATGGTGGATATTAGCTGTGCTCTATTGCAGACAAACATAACATTTGAAGGGAAATCTTTCAGTAGGGCTGCTCAGTTATGGCAAAAATATTAATCACAATTATTTTGGACAATATTGCGATCATATTTATGTAACATGATTCTCCTGACTTTGGAAATGTCATTCATTATTGACCTTTTAAAGAAACTTGTCAAGTTTTTCATTGGAAGAAGGGGTCTTTACTTTTCTCAGTTTTTTCTTCCTTTATGGTCTGGTCATAGGCCGCTTTGTGATTTGAATATTAGATGATTAAACAAATTGGTCACATTGGCAACACCGTGTAAAAAATCTTAGTTAATTAGTTAGGTTTATTACTGTCAGACAAATACAGTTCAAAACAGACATTTAACAGCAGAGTGCTCCATAACCACATCACCAACAATCAAGAATTAAGTATAGCAAAATGCAAGGGACACACCCGTCATATTGCACGGATTTGTTTAACAGAAGGGTGACACATCAGTGAGGATTGCACAGTCTTCTCCGTATTCTCAGCCTGGCTGAGAGTGACTGCTGTAAAGGAAAAGGGTGCGCTGGATGTATGACACAAGACAAAACAAGCATCAATGCAAAACGGAATTCACTATCTTCAAAGTGGATTCAGGGACTGGTCACCTATGATTGATAGACTGGGGAAAAAATGGTTATGTACCTAATATTTATGGCAAAACAAAATGAGATTGCAGAGATTTCCAGACCTGTTAACGTGATTGGTGCTGCTCAGTAAATAAAGCTGGTTTATTGCCAAGTACCTATACAAGGAATTAGCTTTGGTATTTTGGTGTACAACAATAAACATAGCAAGTAGAGCATATAAAGAAACACAAAACAAGTACTGCAAGTCAAAAAGCGCAAATAGAAAACTGACAATAAGGTATGACAAAATATAAGTAAAATAAAAAAATTTTATGTTATGGTCATTGTGGTGTTTTTCCTTCAGTTAAGTGTTGCTTTAAATCTAGACAAGTATGTCCTTGTTTTGCATCCCAGTTCCTACAGAGAAAGGAGCCACTGGCCTCAGTAACCTTGGCAACACCTGCTTCATGAACTCGAGTATCCAGTGTGTAAGCAACACCAAGCCTCTTACAGACTACTTCATCTCAGGGAGACACCTCTATGAGCTCAACAGGTGCCCATTTTAAGTGTATCACTCTGGCAGGAATCTTGCCACCGTTATTCTGAACTTGTAAATTGAACTGACGTGTGTCGGTTCTTTCACAGAACCAATCCCATCGGGATGCGAGGTCACATGGCCAAGTGTTATGGTGACCTGGTGATGGAGCTGTGGAGCGGGACACAGAAGAACTTGGCTCCACTTAAGCTTAGGGTGAGCAGTTTTATCGCACATGTTTGTACTTTTATCAGGCTTCCATGCAAACAGACAAGTGGCTAAGATCTGGTGTTTTACAGTTGTCAGTGTGCAGTATTTCCCCATACTTGTTAGTGGTTTATGGGTCTGGTCAGGTTTTGTCATTTTTTCATCCATAACTCTTCCCCCATTCTGCAAGCTGAATCACATTTTTTTGTGTTTATGCTACAGGAGCACTTTTACAAAGTGCCTTTTAAAAATGGTTTTGAAAGTTTCTGATTCTTAAAAAAGAGTTTCTGACATAATTTCTTCTCCAGTGGACAATTGCAAAGTACGCACCGCGCTTTAATGGCTTCCAGCAGCAGGACTCCCAAGAGCTGCTAGCCTTCCTGCTGGATGGTCTCCATGAAGATCTAAACAGAGTCCACGAGAAGCCCTATGTGGAGCTGAAGGACAGCGATGGCCGGCCTGACTGGGAGGTGGCCTCTGAGGTCAGAGATCACACTGCTCATAAAATATTACTGTCTACTAATGAAATGCATACTATACGTCTCATTCTGGCATAATGGTCTAGGACAGAGTTTTCACACTAAAGGAGATAAGGAGCGTTGTAGAGGGAGAGGCGCCACCCACATTTTGCATCAGAATTTGTACTCCTCTGAGTCAAAACTCCGTCAAATCTGAACACACACATTTTTCGATACACTTCCCGAGGACATCATTATCTCAGAAGTCTGTCGGAATAAATGCTCATAAATCTGCTTAGAAATCACAGAAAAAAAAGATGCTCCTGAGAATTATCCTGTTTTTCTAAGGTTTCTTCAGTATCAAAGTAATCAAGTGATAGTTGTCTGTACACCCATGAGTACAGTGCAAACAGGAGCTGCTAACAACTAACTCGGAATACTTTTAATGCAGACAATTTGGCAAAATGTAACAATAACATACAGCAACATTCAAATATAGACTAAATATGGCTGACTCCATGGCAACATTATACATCCTGTTTACATCCCCCAAAGACCCCTAAACCTGCATGATTATCCCAAAATCGAAGTAAGACAAATAATAATATTAGGAGTTACAAAATATGAATAATAGCCATTAATATTAGCTTTCTTCATATTGCGCTATCAATATTTTTGACCGTTCTAAGACTCAGAATGTGCCATCAGCATGGTTATATTCCTGGAACACGGACACTCGCCTCTATCCTGCAGACATAGGTGGGGTTGGGGGGGTTGGGAAGGGGCGCTTGTTTTGTATGAGGACGTGCCCACGGTGTCACTCAAATAATGACGTCCATAATATCTTTATATCGTCTTCTTTATCTTTATTTATATCTTTATATGCTTTTACTGTTTTTAAATATTTTTAATTGTATTTATTGATCATTAATCTTTATCTTGCTTTTGTTTTATTTTTTACTTTCTGTTTTGTTGATCTCCAAGTTTCCTGTTTTTGATTGTCTGTCAAAGCACTTTGTAAACTCTGTTTTTAAAGGTGCTATATAAATAAAGTTATTATTATTATTATTATTTATTATTTATTATTACATAAACTTTTCGTATAATCCTAAGGCATTGTAACTACATAGACTGGTACAGTCACTTCCATTGTTTCGATGACTGTTTGCCATTTAAACATTAGAGCCGCTCTAGCTCAAATGTTTGTTGTATAGTGAATTTCAGCTCATTGTCTAGTGTTTTCAGCCACAGAAGGCATCTGTTTTTCACAGGAAAAAAATCTCTAAATTCCCAGTGTACACTAACATGCTCAGCAGCAGACAGACACAGTTAGTGGTTAGCTGGTGAACATAGTGGAGCATTTAGCAGCTAAAGAGAAAGATGCTTCCCTCAGGACAGAGACCAAATACAGGACACAAAGAGAGTGAATACTGAACTCACATTCATCAGGCTTCCAGAAACATTACGCCAAATGAATGATAATGTTTCTCTATCCCCTGGATATGTACATAATCAACTGTTAACAAGTTCACCATATCAACTTCAAATGTTAGCACTTATCAGTGCTGTGTTCACACCATCCTTCTGCTGCCCCCAAGTGGCCAAAATTGCAGGTTTACATATTTATGAATAAATATACAGCAATCAAAGTGAAAGTTTGAAGAGAGAAGATCCAAGTTATTTATGACAAGTTTAAAATGCAAAAGCTCTTAAAAAGTAAAAAAAAATTAGTAATCTGCCTCATCAGGACCATATAGGTGTGTTTTTCAATTCAATTCAATTCAGTTTTATTTATATAGTGCTATATCATGACAGAGTTATCTCATAGCACTTGCTAATATAGAGCAAGTCTAAAGCAACTCTATATGTATAGACCCAACAATTCCACCATGAGCAGCACTAGGAGACAGTGGCGAGGAAACACTGCCTTTAACAGGCAGAAACCTCGAGCAGAACCAGGCTCCGGGTGGGCGGTCATCTGCCTCGACCGGTTGGGTAGAGAGAGAAATTTTTGATCAGATCAGTTTGACAGCAGCTGGCAACATAAGCAGACAACCCCACAACTGTCATCACATTTTGATTCAAATGATGCTAAATCCTGTAACATCATTTTGCAACAACTGAACCTGCCCACTTGAAACCAATAACAATAGCACCGTCAAAACACAAACACAGAAGCGTTCTCATACAAAGTAACCAATATTGTTCTAACCATGGCAGAACACATAAGGTTCATGTACTATCCCATTGCTCGCTAAAATGTGTTTGCAGGGTAAAGATGACTCTGTACCCATCTGAACTGTAATTCTACCGTTTAGCCACCATACTGCTACTGCAAAGGAGCACAGTGGAGTGGAGGGAGCATGATGGAGTCAGTATCAGGAAACAGATTCATAGATATTCATTTCATTGCTCATTTAAATTGCATGACTTAAAAATGAACAGGTTGTCCATTTGACATAGTAGCAAGCATCAGCCCTGGGATTGACTGGCGCCCTGTCCAGGGTGCACCCAGCCTCTCACGCTACGTCAGCTGGGATAATAGCAAGCATTAGGAATAGTCCAGTTATGCTTGAAGTGAGACCTGAGCCCTCCCCTCCTTGGAGGAAGAAATGAGCTGTCACATCCACATCCATTCTGAGAGTCAAAGCATGAAGAGAAGAGAGCAGTCAGTACCAGACAGTCTAGCTGCTAAGCTGCTCCTTTAACTTGGTAATGTTGCTGTATTGATGTTCTGAATGTTTCCTGTATGTCCCGAGGACAGAAATTTGCAGGATCCGTGGTGTGTGATCTCACCCACTCTATTTATGTGTTTGTGTGTCAATGCTCCTCCACCCTACAGGCGTGGGAGAACCACCTGCGTAGGAACCGCTCCATCGTGGTGGATCTGTTCCACGGCCAGCTCAAGTCCCAGGTGAAGTGCAAGACCTGTGGACACATAAGCGCACGCTTCGACCCTTTCAACTTCCTGTCTCTGCCCCTGCCCATGGACAGCTCCATGCATCTGGAGATCACTGGTGAGGAGGCTGGGGGAAACATTCTGAAAACCAATTCCTTTTCTTTAAACGGCAAAACCCGAGTCGTGTGTAATGTTGTGGTGTGTTTGTAGTCATTAAACTAGATGGCTCCACACCTGTGCGCTATGGCCTGAGGTTGAATATGGATGAGAAGTACACAGGACTGAAGAAACAGCTGAGTGAACTGTGCAGCCTGAAGCCTGAGCAGATCCTCCTGGCTGAGGTCCATACCTCCAACATCAAGGTACTGAGACTGTTCAACTGACCTAAAGGCTGTAACACAGAGGACAAGAGGCAGCACCTTTCTTGCTGCTCTACAAAACAGTTAGATAGCTAATTAAATGCTCAGTCCTGAAGTTACAAAACCAAACACAAGTTCTTACCTCCATCACCGCAAACAAAACTCCATTTCTCTACATTGTATGGTATGAAGACAGATATTTTAGAGACTGATGACACCACATGCTTATTTGCATGTGTGTTGTGCCATTACATTACAGAGAAAGAGAATTTGGGAGATTAAAAGATTTTCACCAAATAAAGTCAAACTAAGCTTAACCAACTCTCACTAGCTTCATCATTAGCTGTTATGACTATTTAAGCTGCTATCATATCATATGCATGCCATTTCACAAACAGATCAGTTAGGGGAAAAACATTATGACTTTTTTTGTGGCCAAAGCTTAGGTGGAGGCAGAATATTTCCCTGAACTATTGCTAGTTAGCAAGTTTTGTTTTCTTGATCATGACGTCGGTCACTAACAGGGTATATGAAACCAAGTGAAATAGTCAAATTATGTCGTTTAGAACCAAAACAAAGGAGAAAAGAGATTTCCAGGTAAACAATCGGCAATTGTGATTGGTTGTCTGGAGCACTGCTATGCACATTCACTGCTCATTCATGTTTTTTGTGAACACAGTCAGTCCAGAGAGCCACAGCCAGTGAGTAGGATGATTAACTGAGAAATACTGGCACCTCTCCTAAAGGGAGACCCACAAAGTCACTCGATTTGTCACTAGTCTCTTTAAAACAAAATGTAAGTACCCCCAAATCAAGCAAAATTAAGCCCACTAAATGAGCAACGTTGGAACTTAAAACCTGGACACGTCATTAATAATGCAAATAAATAAAACAACATACGGTATATTTGTTTATCACAGTGATAACAACTGCTTATAACTTATAATTATGTCCACATTTTCCTGTATAGAGTTCTGTTACCAGTGACATGATGAAACTTAAAGGTATATGATATTTAACACAGAATTACATTTTGTCCCTGGGCTTCAGTCACTGCAGGATTGTTGATTAGAACAGGATCCGGATGGATTAGTCTGAATGTCACTAATCTAATTGCAGAAAAGTACATCCTTTCTATTTTTGCTTCAAAGCCTTTGTTTAAGTTGCAAAACACTGCTCTGTATGTTTAGTAAAATAATGCAGCTTGAGATTGTATTCCTAGAAAACGGCAGCTTTCTGCTTGCAGGAAGTAGGAAGAAGTACTATAGTGAAGTGCTGCAGCCTGATGTCCAAATGCTTTGTGTGTAGAACTTTCCGCAGGACAACCAGAAGGTCCGCCTGTCCGTTAACGGCTTCCTGTGTGCATTTGAGATTCCGGTGCCAGGTTCGCCCATGTCACTGAGCTCCCCCACTCTGAGCGGTGAGCCTGTTCACTCACACTCTGCGTTTGCACTCGTATCAGCACCGATCTGTCTGAATCCACAGTCATCCCTTTTCTCATTTCCCCACTCCTTCCCTTCATTAGACATCACACCAATAGCCAATTGCTCAGCTGCTAATGGGATCCTGGGCAATAAGCCCATCCTCATCCCCAACGGTGGGCCCAGCACCATGGTGCCCTGCAATCCAGAGACTCCCCTGGCCAACGGGGTTGCCAACGGACACATCACACCGGTGCAGGAGAGCCCCTTTATTGGATACATCATCGCCATGCACAGAAAGATGGTGATAACTCTTTGAATTGATGAATACTGTATTATTTATCATGTAACCTGACCACGGTCACTTTGCTGCAGTTTCTCTATAGGGGATAGTTAGCTTAAGAAAAATTATATGTCCGTGTCGCCCCTGCAGATGCGTACGGAGCTGTACTTCCTGTCATCTCAGAAGAACAGGCCCAGCCTGTTTGGCATGCCGCTCATAGTTCCCTGCACTGTCCACACCAGTAAAAAGGATCTGTACGATGCCGTCTGGATCCAAGTGTCCCGACTGGCCAGCCCGCTGCCCCCGCAGGAAGCCAGCAACCACGCCCAGGACTGGTAGGCTCCTTTCCACCCAACACTCTTTTTGTGTATTTTACTTTTGGTACTTTAAGCAGTTGTTGATACCAATACCTTTGAACTTCTACGTAAGTAAACATTTAAATGCATTACTTTTACTTGTAACATTATTTTTACACTATGGTATCGTACTTCGGTACGATATCTGAGTACTTCTTCCACCGCTGCGCTTAGTGGTCTGTAATAAAGTGAAGTTGATTAGGAATGGCCTGAGCCGAGCTGCACTATCAGGATCAGGGCTGATCAGTACCAGCTATCTAAAGCCTGATCCTGTGATGCAAATGGTGGACCCAAACACACACAGGGAACAAAGGGAAAACAAAGTGGAATGGCACAGCCATGACAGATCCAGTTTCAGTTCAATTCAGTTTTATTTATATAGCGCCATATCATAACAAAGTTATCTCATAGCACTTTTTCATATAGAGCCGGATGGGTTGAGAGAGCGAGAGGGAAAGGGGTGGGGAGGGCAGGGTGAGAGAATGTGGGCAGGAGGAAAGCGAACACTCAGCAGCAAAGTACAGTTCCACATACAGATGTAAAGCAATAGTAGTAGCAATTTTACTGATGTTAAAATTAATAAATAATAGTAGTAGCAATACAATAATAGCAATGCTAATAAAAGAGCAGTAACGGTAATAGCAGCAGGAGTATGGGGGCAGCAGATGGTCTGCATCCACAGATCCAGACTCCACAGATCCAGAGGTAGAAATACTTTCAGACAGACAGAGAGAGGGGAGAGAAAGGGAAGCAGTCGAGTTAGTAACAAGCATTAATGGGATAAGAGTGCGTACAGGTGGAAAGAGAGAAGAGGAGAGGGGAGCTCAGTGCATCATGGGAAGTCTCCCGGCAGTCTAGGCCTATAGGAGCATAACTAAGGGGGGGCTCAGGGTTCACCTGAGTCAGCCCTGCTATAAGCTTTATCACAGAGGAAAGTCTTCAGCCTACTCTTAAATGTGAGGAGGGTGTCTGTCTCCCGAACACAGACTGGAAGCTGGTTCCACAGGAGAGG